>PVKS010016163.1:0-44498 GCA_004027875.1 Aplodontia rufa
TAAGACAGGTTCTAAGTTGCTAAAGGTCTCAGTAAGTAGCTGAGGCTGGCATCGAACTTGCAATCATCCTGCCTCAACCTCCTGAGTCACTGGGATTACAGGCTTGTGCCACTACGCCGAGCTTCTTGTTGATTTCTAGTTTCATTCCATTGTGATCAAAGATACAAGATATTGTTTCAATTTTTTTAATTGTTAAAACTTGCTTTGTGTTGTAATATATGAACTATTTTAGAAAAAATTCCATATGTTGACAAAAAACAAGTGAATGCTGCAGCTGTTAGATGGAATATATAAATGTTAAGTCCATTTGATCTCCAGTGTGATTTAACTGATATTTGTTGACTTTTTTGGTGTGGATGATCTATCTATTGGTAGGTTTGGTGCCTATCTCTCTCTTTATGTCTTGTAGTATTGGTTTTATAGAACTTGTGCTGATGTTCAGTGCATATAAACTTATAATTATTCTAGCTTCTTGATGAATTGCTCCCTTCATTGATATATTCTAACCTTCCTTGTCTCTTCTGATGTTGTCTTACTATTTTGTTGGATACAAGTATAGCCACTGCTGCTTTCTTTCAGATTCCATTTGCCTAGAATATGATTTTCCATCCATTTCAGACTGTGCATGTCTTTGCAGGTGAGGTGAGTTTCTTGTAGACATCACATTGTTGGATTTTTTTTTAATTCTTTTAGTTTGTCTTCTAATTGGAGAATTCAGACTATTTACATAAAGAATTATTATTATAAGGTATGTACTTGTTCATGTCATTTTGCTGATTTCCTTCTGGCTGTTTCAAATCTTTTTAGTTCTTTTCTCCTCTTATTCATCTTTGAAGTTTGATGTTTTACTGTATTAATGTTTGATTCTTTCCTATGCCTCATATGCATATCTACCCTTCTAGTGGAAATATATTCTTTCTCATGCTCTCACAATGGTGTTTTATCTTTCTTCCTCTTCTGGGTATAGGGAGCAGATTTTTAAATTTTTGAATCCAACAAAAATGGAAACTGAATATAACAAAACCTTTCCCTTAAGCATATTCTGTAATGCTGGTCTAGGGTCATGAATTCCTTAGCTTATTCTTATTCCAGAAAGTCTTTATTTCTGCTTTGATTCTGAAAGAAAGCCTTGCTGGGTAAATCTTGGTTGGCAGTTACTTTCTTTCAGGACTGGAAATACTTCATTCTGTGCCCTCTTGGCTTTCAGTTTCTGCTGACAAATCTGCCATTAGTCTCATGGGTTTACCTTTAAATGTGCCTTGGAATGTCTCACAGGTTTTAGTATTCTTTTTCTATTTCTATATGATATATTGTGGAGAGGTTTTTTTCTGGTTGTATCTATTTGGGGTTCTAAATGCTTCCTGTTCTTGAATTTCCATTTCTTTCCCAAGATTTGGGAAATTTTCCATTATTTCACCGAATAGGTTTTCTATCCCCTTGGCCTTCAGGCATGCTGATAAGCTAGAAGTTTCATTTTTGTTTTAAACGGTGTCCCAAAGGTCTTGTATGTTCCCTCCATTCTTTTTTAAACTTTTGTCTAAATGTAGTATTTTGAAAGATTTGTCTTCAAGTTCTAATATTCATTATTCTTCTTGATCTGGTCTGTTATTGAGGCTTTCAATCGAGTTTTTAAAATCTGACTTATTGAGCTTTTCATTTCTAAGACTTTTGATTTTTTTTAAACATCTCTACCCCTTCATTGAATTTCTAGTTCACATACTGTATTGTCTTTAATTCATTCAAATGCTTATCTATTCTCTTGGACTTCAATGAGCTTTTAAAATATCATTCTTTTAAATTCTTTATCCAGAATTTCATCTACTTCAACAGCATCTTCAGATTCTGTTACGAGAGTCATGAATGTTACAAGATATCACGTTAACTTACTATTCGTATGTTTTGTGTTTCAATGTTAAGATTTGCACATCTGTTGGGATGGATATTTGTTCTTCTTTTATGTGCTGGTTTTCTTAGAGAAGAGCTTTCTCTTAATTAACTGTCTTTAGGAAATGGTTTGTAGTGTAAAGTTAAGTTTATTTTCAGTTGGATCTCAGTGTAATCTCCCTGTTGTTTCTTTGGTTATTAGTAGGTATGGACACAGTGCACACTATATCAGCCTCTGCAGGTCTTGCAAGCATGGGGGCTTCTCTGGTAATTCAGTCAGGTGTGGTACAGATAGCAGAATATATGGGGTGCACCTTCTATGGTAACTTCCACCATGAGAGAGGAATCCCCTAACAGGTGAGGGGGATTCCCAGAGGTATTATTGATACTGGCTCTGTTACTTGAAAAGAGATTCTATACTGGTTGTAGTTCCTGGTGTTTCACAGGGAGAGGAATGAGCCAGGATCACAGCTCCCCACCTGTAGCATCATATGTGTGATCTGACAGGGCACAAGCACAACTGATGCAGGGAACCCTCAGAGTTACAGTGTTCCCACGAGTTACTTCTCTCTGCTGTTACTGCAGTGAGAGGGGGGTTCTGTTCAGGATCAGGACTTCAGACACTCTCTGAGTTATGACCATCTGAGGATGGGTCAATAGGCGGGCGCTTTTGTCACCCATCACCACCACCACTGTTCTTTATATTGAAAGAATCTCCTAAGGTTCAAGAGGAACTGGGTCATGATTGGAACTGGATACAACTCCTCTCAGGCGGGGAGGAGTGTGGTGCAGTGGCAGAATAACCTACTCCAAACATGTGGTCAATCCCCAACTGCTCGCCACACCAAAAAACAATTTTAAGTTAAAAAAAGAAGTAAAAAAATAAAAGGGAAAAAAAATTAAAAGAAAAATATTTTCTTTTCCACTGAGGTGTTCAGATGGGGGGACAGATGATAATGCCCTATCTGAACCAAAGCTTCTCTTCCAATTCTTTTAGGCTGTGCATCCTGTGGATAGAGTGATGGCTAGGAGTTTTTTACTTCCTGATTCTTTCAACTGGTGACCAAGGGCAGTGATTTGTGGCAGATTTCAATTGATATTTTACTTGGCTGCATCACACGCCAGAAGGAGTTAGCGTGGGATGTGAAGCATGCCTGCAAAAATTCTCTGTGCCATCAGGGGTGGGGAAAATGTTGGTGTTGTGGTGTGTCCCAGTCATCTCTGAGGGCTGAGAGGGGCAACAGAGTTGCAAAGATTTGTGGATTCTTGAAATTTGTCATCCTTGATCCTGAAGAGCCCCCAAACCTGGTTCCATGTGAAACCACACACATCTATTCACTTTCTAAGATTCAGAAGGCAGGTTCCCTACTGATTTTTACAGGGGAGCACACCTCTGGAGGACAGTCTGCATTTCCCATAGCATAGAATGTTCAGCATATCTGTGTCAGATTTGCTCTCCTGAGCCAGGACTCTCATGAGGTGGCCACCATGAGGCAGTACAGTTGAATGCTGTGGAGATGGGAAGCTGAAGGGGTTTCTGATCCCCAGAACAGTGAAAGCTCAGCCAACAGGACCCCTTCTTAAGATGGCTCCCAATTACTGCACCCTGAGAATTTGCTGTGAGAAGCAGTGAGCTCATTCTCTACAGCCAGTTCAGTGACTGATTCCAGCCAGGTCTCCTATCTGTTTAGACTACGCCTGTAAGGTTTCAGAGTTTGTATTAATGGAGTTTGCCGGAACTCTCTCTTGCATCCATACTTCTGCTAAGAGGATATTCTCCTCAACCTCCTAGGCCATACTGCCATATGATAAGTGCTGGGATACTGTTTCTCTTGATATTCTATTATCCAAAATCTTTGGGTTTCACCAGACTTCTGCATCTCTGCTGTTGAACTCCAGTGCTCTCCCATAGCCATCCGCCTCAATATACAGCTATCTACTTGTTGTTTTGGTTCCATCTGGTGGAGAAGCAAGCAAATGCATGGTACCTCTATTCTATCATCTTGCCCTCCCTCAAATATTTTCTTATCTACATTATGGTAATTTCAAATTAAACATATCACAATCAATTATAGTTTCTCTCTTATAGTCTTACCTGTGGCGAGGAAGGTAGTTCTGAAGCACAGTGCGTCCAATGTCCATAGTATTTGCTCCCTCGCTTACCAAAAAACAGTCTCTGGGCAGTTGTTCTTGAACATGATAGAATACTGTGTAATAATTCATAGGCAGGGATTTCTTGGAAGCTAATTCCTAAAACAATAGAGGTTAATAAACTTTAAATTATATTGGGATGCAATGAAAATAACCAATATCAATAAGTTTCTATCAAATATATCTGGAAATAGGTAATAACTATAGGCTACCCAATTCCTAAATGACTGTACAATGGCTGCTCTTAAGAAGCTAAAGTACCTGTGAAAAATACTAATAGATAAGCTAAGAAAAATGTGTCCTATGGTCCCAGTTTGGGACACAATCAAATAAACCAGAGAATATCCCTCTTCCTGGAGACCAGTGAGGTACATTAGCATATTAAAGATTCTGAGAAGTCCTACATTTACAGATGACTGAAAAACATTGGGTCAAGCAAAACCTAAACAAACTTAATTAAGCACTCTTAGGAAAATACTGCCTTAAAAAACTAAAATTTTTATTCCAGAATATTTTCATCTGAAAAATGGCACTAAATTTAAAATTAAAATGTTAGGAATAAGCTAATGGAGGTGCATGCCTCTAGGCATGAGGTAGGAGGATCACAGGTTCGAAGTCAGCCTTAGCAACTTAACAAGACCCTGTCTCAAAATAATTTTTTTTTAAGTTGGGGGCTGGGGATATAATTCAGAGGTTAAGAACCTCTGTGTTCAATTCCTGGTATAAAAAAAAAAAGTTAGGAATACAAGACAGTCTGAAAATATGGTTTTACATCCACTATTCTAGAGTCCTGAATGGAGGGGAAAATAGCAAAGTTAAATGCCTTTGTATAGCCATATGCCGTCTAGTACTGAGAGAAAGCCACTTGGCCTTGAGCAGCAACAGTCCCATCTGGACTCAGCACTGCCTCTGCCCATGCTGCTCTGATGGAGATTATACACAAGATGGATGAAG
Organism: Aplodontia rufa; assembly: GCA_004027875.1. NCBI lineage: Eukaryota > Metazoa > Chordata > Mammalia > Rodentia > Aplodontiidae > Aplodontia > Aplodontia rufa. The sequence continues at coordinate 4,990 of PVKS010016163.1, forward strand.
GACCCTCCTATATTCCTGCACCAAAGAGAGGCAAGCTCCTTCCATCTTACACTAAAGTGATTCCTGGGGAAAGGAAGGGATTAGTTACAACAGTTTAGAAAATAGGACGGAGACTAGCTCTTGATAGGAGAAATAGTAATTGATTAAAATTCCAATGTAAGATAGAATCAAGTATAATCAATTCTGCTATGTGTAATTTGAACATGAGAATTCCAAGATCACTAACATATTAGCGAATAAAATGAGCACAATTTGAATTTCTTATTTGTTAATGCATTACTCCGTCAGCAAGAAATATTAGGTAAACACAGAAAACTGCACCCAGCGGAACCAAGAGACATATGAATACATAAAACAGTGAATTACCTATTTCACAATCAAAGAATATGCACCACACATACAAAGACTTAAAACAGAAATCAGTAAATCCTGTAGAAGTGGTTCATTCTAGTGATAATAATGGATAGATAGGTAGTTTAAGAAAAAAATCACATTTTCCATAACCTTCACTATCAGGCAAAACCATGAGTGCAGATAAGAAAGCCACAAAAGAATTTCCAGGGGCTGGAGCAGTGGCTCAGTGGTAACGGCGCTTGCCTGGCATGTGCAAGGACACGGGTTCAAACCCCAGCAACCCACGTACACAACTAAGTGTCAGAGCAACGAAAGCCATGTGAAAAACTCAATAAAAATTGATTCTCTCTCTCTCTCTCTCTCTCTCTCACTGTCCTTCTTTCTTAAAAAAAAAAAAAAAAAAAGAAAAAGAATTTCCAGCAGTAATACAAAGTTCAATGAAAAAAGTTCTAAGATGAACCAAATTTTCGGTTTTGATGAAACAACTATTACACTCATATGCCTCGAGATGGCCCCAGGACTTAAGGTTCCCAAAGGTCACTAAATTGTGATATTCCATGCCAAAATGAAGCCGAGGAATAATGAAACACATCTATCTGCATCTACTATATAACTTTCACCCTTCTACCACTTCATAATTTGTTGCAACCCAAGATGATGTTCAATTCTGTAAGAAACTCCAGGACTTTTTCAAGGTAAAGTACCATATTTTTTTTTTTAAAAATATATATATACTGATTGGGCTGGAGCAGTTGCTCAGTTGTTAGAGTGCTTGTCTCGCATGCACAAGGACCCAGGTTCAAACTCCGGTACCACAAACACAACTAGGTGTCAAAAACATGAAGGTCAGATGCAAAAAAAATAAGTCATTCTCTCTTTAAAAAATGTATATATATATTTATTATTAATTATTAATATAATGTATAAGGTTAAAACTTTGCTACCATTTTTATTAGGCCCCTATCTTGTTTTTGTTTCACAAAGTTTTTGGAAGTTATAAGTTTAACCCGTTTTTCTAAGCCTTGTGGTTTTTACTGAATGACTGCACACCACAGCATGGTGATTTCTAGGAACGCCTACATCTCACATTCTGGCAGAACCAAGGGAGCCATGAACCTGAAGTGCTCCAGAGTTTCAGTAGAGAGGGCTTACGGCACATTACCTTGGATGCAGCGTCATTGCTGTTCATTTTTTCCCTCAGAGTTTTCCACCACTTGCTCTCCAGAGGATACTGCCACGGTGATTTATCAAACTGCTCTAAAAGCTAAAAAACCACAAACGTTTTCTTTTCTTTGTGAAAATAAATTTAAATCACATTAATACAAGAATCTCTATGTTATTCTACCCTTCTCGCTGCTCATCCTCTCTGCTTTTCCTCTAGGCAGGAAACAATGGGTAAGATGGCGAGCTTTTGTTTGGGTCAGTGTAGACTTCTGCCAGACGCTAGGATTCCTACAGGACAGAGTGAAGCACCACCTCCTCTACGTCTCATAGCAGGGGCTCTTAAGCCCTCAGTCTTTGACACAGAAGGAAAACTACCCCCTTCCTAGAACTCTTATAGGAAGGCTGATAAAATACTTGCGGGATCCTCTTATACTGAGAGACTCCAGATTAATTTCATGAGATTGGGGATGCATTTTAATGTTATATGTTTATGATAATGAATATCATACAAAATCAAGTGGTAAATGTGACAACATTTTATTGTCTGTCAAAATATATTAGTTATATTTAAATAATAAGAACCTGGACAAGTCACCGATTACAGGCCTTTGGGAGAGTAAAAAGCTCTTTATTAGCTAAAACAAAACAACAAAAATACACCCTGAATTTTTTTCCAGTATAGAAATCATTTCTTGGCTATAACTTCAATTCCTTTGGAAGTTGTATTATAATTTTTCAGAGAGCTGGATCTTTCTGAGTAAATTTTTCTTTCCCTACCAAATGACTTTAAGGCACTTTTAAAGAACCTTCAGAAAATGCTTAACTTACATAAATATGAGTTACACACAAGAAGTTAGATTTGCCACATTCCAAAGTTACATTTAAGAATAGATATCCATCACAAATTTTGTTTAAAATAGATATTAGTAGACCTGTCACCAAGCTAATCAAGCCTGACTGCAACATTATTAAGAACTGTTTCTTCAGTTCATGTAAACTAAAACCCAGACAAAAGTTCTTACCTGTTTAGTAACAGCATTTATGTCTCCTAGCAAAGTCACAGCAGGCCTTACATTATTCCCCAATTCTTCTGCACAGATATCAACCTAAATAAAAGAGAGAAGGCTGGAGTCACTTGTTAGTCATGTTTATTCTTAAAAATCTTTAAGTTAGGCTCAGCAGTACAGCACTTGCCTGACATGCATGAGGACCCAGGTTGAACCCCAGCACCACATACTCAACTAAGTGTTGAAAAAACAAAAACCAAATGAAAAAATAAATAAAATTAATTCTTTCTCTCTTTAAAAAAAAAAAATCTTTAAGAGTTGGAGCAGTGGTTCTGCAGTTACAGTGCTTGCCTGGTATGTGTGAAGACACAGATTTGAATCCCAGCACCACATACACAATGAAGCACTGGAACAACAAAATACATGAAAAATTAAATAAAACTGATTCTCTCTGTCCCTCTTTTAAAAAATTTTTTTAAATATTTAAGTCAATTAAAGCTGAATAAAGGAACTATATATGATAAAGATCTGATATTCAATTCATAAAGTTCCTTAAAAAAAGCAAAAACCCATAGATCTACAAAAGTATCACAGCTAGTACAGAGAATCTCATTATTTTCCCTCATTTAAAATATATTCTATGGAATTCTGTTATTGTCCCATTATATCCATAGAAATTCATTTGAGTTGATCAATTATAGCTTTGAATCTAATCAATAATAAGGTTCTGCTGAACTACATTTGGGATTCCTACCTAGAGCAGGGGTTCTCAAACTTGAGCGGACATCAGAACAACCTAATGGCCTTATTAAACTATACGTTCCAGAAGTCCAACGCAGTTTCCAATTTTAAAAAGTCTCACATGGCAAGATTATTTTCCATTTACTCACAGGCTCCACTTCTGGACAGCCATGGACAAATGAAAATGGCTTTTTTAAGAAGCAATAATTCAGCTATCCTGAAGGTGATGTATTTTAGTTGGTAATAAAGAGAAGCAGTCAGGAAAGGGTCAGCATCTTCCAGGTTTAACCCACAAGCTTGCTTATTTGTGGTTTTTAGTTCTTAATGGCCCCATGTGGGAAAGGGACTAACTACTAGAAGTCGACTCCTTAAGAAATTAATGGAAAGCTGAGAGAATATTACAATTGCATTGCAGCTGAGTCATCAAGGATCAAATGGAGTGTGGTCAATCTGCATTGGACAAATAGGGCTCACATCACAACACCAGTATGGAAACTGGCTTATGAAAGAGGGTCACAATGACCCAAGAATCATCAATAAGAATCGCTTCTCGGCCTTTTGGCTAAGATCAAGTGAAGAATCATCAATAAGAGACCCCAGTATTTTCCAGACACTCTGTTTAATGATGTAAGTAAAAGTAGAGTAGTTTAGAGATTTCCAAACAAAGAGTGAAGGAAAGCTTTGGCCTCCAGAGCAAAAACTCACTCTAGGACAACACTTCGTTCTTATCTACCATCCTACTTAAGTCTCACTCTCAACCTTTAAATATACTTGAATTGTGAAGAGGTAGCAAATGATGCTTTTCAAACTTTGAAACTTTATTTTGAAAGGTTTTCTGGTCAGAAGTAAAGTGGAACATTATGTTTTGTAGGCCTGAAAAGGAGCCTGTAACTGTGTTAGACAATTTAAAAAATCTACTTTTGTAAGAAGGGAAAAAGTTCTTTCCAAAAGCTGAGAAGAAAGCAGAGATACTTGCTGAGAGGAAGAGCAATGAACCACAGACAGCTCTGCTCTGAAATCTCTCAGAGTACCTGGATAAACTTCACATCTGGCTGGTATCTTGGAGGCAGTCCAAAATGTAAAATCCAATTCAGTCTGGCACCAAATAACACAATCACATCAGCAAATTGCAAAGCCCTATTTAAGAAAAAAATTTGGATATAACACAAAAAGTATACCCATATTTCTTATCTGAATTATTCTAAAATTAATTTAGGAAGTCTTTCTAATGTCTAAATAATTTAGAGTTTACATTAAACTTACAAATTAGTTTCCAGGATAAATTTGATCATCCAAGTTAAAGCAATTCACAAAGCCATTCTATTTAGATAGTAATCTAAAAGGTGAATTAGCAGAATAAGTATTATCATAAGTTGTATCTATAATACATTTCATGTTACTTTTTTATCAGTAGAAAAATTAATACAAATCCCCTGTAGAAGTCTAGGGGAAAAAAAACAAAAAGCATAAAGAAAAAAACAAAGTAATCCCAATAATATTATCAATTTGTAAACCATTATTAATATCCTGGCATATTTTCATCTAGTCTTTCTTCTATGCAAGCATATTTTATATAATTACATAATACAGTCCTGTGTGCATTTGCATATCACAAGCATTTTCCTTTATCACTGAGCTCTTAAATAAACTTTTAAAGGTAACATTTTGCTGAACACATATGCCACAATTTATTTAATGCACATCTCCCCCTCACTACTTCCTTAGTGCCTTCTGCCATTGTGCTGGGGATGGAATCCAGGGCATCAAGCATGCTAGGCAAGTGTTCTACCACTGAGCCATACCACCAGCCCCCTATGTTCAAATCTTTTTTGGTTTTTTTTTTTTAAGAGAGAGGGAGAGAAAGAGGGGGAGGGAGAGGGAGAGGGAGAGGGAGAGAGAGAGAGAATATCAATTTATTTTTCCATCCATTCTTTGTTTCTCTGACTCTGTGTATGTGGTGCTGAGGTTTGAACCTGGTCCTTGAGCATGCCAGGCAAGCGCTCAAACCACTGGGTAATGGCTCTAGCTCTAGGTTTGAATCTTAATGCACATTTCACACTGATTCCTAGAAAGGTTTTTTGTGTGTGTGGTTGGTTGGTTGGGTTTTTTGGCAGTGATAAGGATTGAACCCAGGGCCACTTTTACACTAAGTAAGTTCTTTATCAGTGAGACACATTTTTAGCTCCCTTTAAGACTATTAATTAATAGCCTGAATTGCTTTCCAAATACTATATATTACTAATAGTTATACACATCCTAATATTTCTAATCTTTATTAGATTTTAAAAAAACTATTCCACTATAACTCCTAATCTCTTTAGTGAGTTTTATTTTGATATCCCCAGTGAGACTAACATAGCCACACTTGCTTTATGTTTACTTCATGTATCTTTGCCCAATATCATTTTTAAGTTGTATTATTTTGTTTCAGATATAGCTCTTGTAACACATATCGTTGCTCCTCCAATACAAATGTTTCTGCCTTCTTCTAAGACAGTTCATAATTGCTACGAGGTTTGTTTCGGTTTTTACTCCTTATTGTCTGCACTTCTGGCTGACTCCCTTTTTCTTCTACCATACAGGATCTATTTTTATTGCTTTTGTCTTCTTCACTGATGAATGCAATTTTTTCACAGAAATTCTGCAGTCATTTCAAGTATATACTCAAGAAAGCACCTCTCTCCCTCTTTTTTACCCTCCTTCCCTCTCCCTCACTCCACACTATAAACTACAGAGTATGGGTGAGAAGTTCAGTGTATTTTTTTCTCTCTCAACACTGTTCTCAGGGCAGCCCTCTGGCAGAACTTCACTGTGGTTGTTCCCAAGCAGCAAAATTACAATAGAAATGTCATCTTTCAGGTAAAAGGAACTAGAAAAGGGGGCCTCCTCTGGTCTAAAGCTATGGGTCAGTCCCCATCATTTTCTTCTTCTTTAGCTTGCCCAGCTGTGGCAGCCCCAATTGTGTGGTACTATAATAAGGCAGCAGCAAGGGCCCAGAAAGGGATTTCTAGGAATTGAAGTAGAGAGATCCTAGAAAGGAAAGGAAAGAATTCCCCAGTTCTGGATATGAACCAGCATGTGCTTGGGCTCACCCCCAAAAGCAAGGCAAGTATAGTAGAAAGACCCAAAGCAGCATAGCACAGTCTCTAAGCAGAACTGACTCTGGAAGTACTGCTCCCAGGTAAGTAAGAGAATTCAGTCTGAACCTAACCTAAGCTAACCAGTTGATTGTTTGGTTTAAAAAAAAAAACTCACCATTCCAGAGGATTTTAATATGACCCTAAATCTCACAACCTAATATTAAAAATCCAGGATATAACCTGAAATTACTCAGTACAGAAAAATGTGACCAATTCTCAAAAGAAAATAGATGCTAATCCAAGACGTCTCAAAAGACTTGAAAGCAGTTATTCTATCTATGAAGAATAAAGAAAAATATTCTTGAAATAAGTCTAAATGATAGAAGTTCTGAGCAAAGAAACAGAAAATTTAAGAAAACAAAAGGGCTGAAAACAAGTGAACAGATTACTTAGAGACCTTGGGAAAATAAAAAATGTGTAATATTTGTATCAATAGAGTTCCAGGAGGAGAAAAAGACTGGTGTAGAAAGAACACTGAAAAAGTTTCTAAACTTGGAGAAAGAAAAAATTCAGAGATTCAAAAATATCTGAGAACACTAAACAGGACAAACCAAAAGAAAACCATGTCTGGATACATCATAATTAAACTGCTGAAGACCAAAGATAAGAAAAATCTTGAAAGCAGCCAGATAAAAAGAACATGCTGCGTATAGGAGAACAAAGATTTAAAAGACTGCAGATTTCTCAACTAAAACCATGAGAGCCAGAAGAGAGTCGATAGCATCTTTCAAGTGCTAAAAAGTCTAAAAAGAAGCAAATATGCTTTAAATTACATACTCTTCCAGAACTTCTCTCTAGATCCAATAAGGTCACAAAATAATTTAGGTTAGCCTAAAATCTGCCAGGACATTGTACTCAAAACCTGGAATGCCACACACCTGGATCTGGCTGCAGCTACACAATTTGGATGGTTGTCAGGGACAACCCCTTTCCCCATAGGGGTGGGCAAAAATGGTAATTTACACTGTTCCACCAACTTCCTGATACTCTCCTCTGCACGGGCATAAGCAGCACCTGTAAGAAACACACATGTATTGGATAAGTCAGTTAAACTTGACACTGGAACCATAAAATAGTTCATGTGAAATTGCTTGCAGACCTCAAATACTTTCCCTGTGCTTATACATGGGCTTATACACGAAGCAAATTGTGACTATGGTTTTTAATCTTCAGTATTTTAAAGTGCTTAAGAATATAACAGTTTTAATTTCCCCTTAAAAATATTCTAGATTAATCTGAAAAATGTACACCTCTGAAAAAAAGATGCATCGTGCATCTCCTGCAGCTATCACTTACCTGTTCCATGCTACGGTCTGCTGAACTACTAACCGCAATTTCCTGAACACCCTATATTTATTAGGAGGCCCCGGTGGGCAGGGGGAGCTCTGAAACAGAAAGGCTCTATCTAACTTCACACATCGCTCTCAATCACAGGCAAACCTGGTCTGCAGAGCATACTAACCTAGGGGGCTTAAGTTCCTAAAGCTCTGCAGATCTTTCTATAGGTTCTACAATGCTGTGACTAACAGGGCTAACTCAAAGAGGACACTTACTTGCTTTTACAAGTACATGCCTGCAGAGTAACCATGCTCTTGACACTTAAACCACCTACCCACTGTGTGTTTAAATTAATAATGCCATCAAGGCTATTATTTTTATTTTTCTTGGTTAGTAGAATATTATCCATATTTGGAACTTAGTGAATCCTAAGATAAACAATACAGTTTACTTTCATTTCTAATATCATATCCCCCCTACAGAAGCACCCTAAATCTTTTCTCATACTTGTACAACTGAAAATGGTTTTTTTTATTTTGTGCAGGAAGTTTTCTCATTCTCCTTCTTCCCTCAACTTCTACGTATCCTCAGACTCTCTTCCTAGTCTTTGTTCTTGTCACTGGGTGAACTATCATCCAGTTCTTCAAGGCACTGTTGCTGTGTCACACCTTCTGGAACGTCTTTGCACCACCTGCACCAGCAAACTGTTGCTCCTTTCCCTGAGAATCCATCCCAGCCTCTCTTTATACACTAAGTTTACTGCACTTACCTAGCACCAGGACTATTTCTCCCCTCGGTAGCAATAATTATTTCTCTGTATTTTTTCATGAATATTTTTATAATCCCTGCCTTATCATAAGTACTCAGCAAATATTTACTAAATAAAGAATGAAAACTAGCATCCGCTGAGTGCTTTCCACATGTTCTGCACTTTATATCTTATTGACGGAGTTGATATCCCTCTTTTACAAGAGATGTATCAAGACTAAAAGCAGTAGCTTGCCAAAGCCACAATTAATGCATCCTAAAATGCATTCAACTCAGCTCTGACCTCAATATTTTTAGTTATTCACCCTTTTCTTTAAACTATTTTTAGTTTCTAGTGATGTCTAAGTAATTGATAATTGATTAGCATGGTCACAGGTGAGGCCCAGTATTCTTGGTTCTACAATATAAAATAGATACAATAATAAATTTCTGACCAGAGTATATACTGGTTGGTAGGACACCTCAGAAGAAAGCAATTTAACAATCTGTATCAAAAGCCTTAAAAATAGTTTGATTTATAGTCATGAAGAAGGGGGAGGGGGAGGAAGAGGGAAAAGGTGAGGATGGGGAAGGAAAACGGAGACTACAAATACTCTACGGTATATTTTACTCCTCTGAGAAGCTAAATAATACTCATATAGGCATTTAAAACTAGAAAATTTTAAAAATGTATTATATATGTATATATACAGTAGTATCTGTAATCAGGGAGAATGCAGTGAAGGTATAAAACCAGGGAGGGGTGGGAGCTGGAAAATCCAGCTGCATTGTCATTATATGTAAATGCATAAATCTGTAACAGCGAATCCCTTCACTACGCAAGACTATGTTGCAGCAATAAAAACAAACAAACAAAATATTAAAAAATAGTTCCACTTAGTTCATTCTCTTTTAGGGAATCTGTCTTAAATCCTAAATAGGGAAAAAGCTTTGGGCACACATATTCTTTATCACAACTAGTATAAAAAACAAGTAGTAAATATTTGCCAGTAAAGTATTGAAAATTATATTTAGGAAATAATTTTAAGAAGATTAAAAATATTACAATGTCAAATGAGTAAGGTAGAATACAAAAACTGCCTATATATTATGATTGAAATAAGTAAAATATTCACAAAAAAGAAATAGGAAGGTACTAAGAGTTAAAAACGGTTTCCTTGGAAGAAGAAATTTCTTCTTTCTACTTTTCTAGATTTTCCAAATTTTCTTATAATAGAAAAAATACATTTTACTCTGAAGTCCCAAGAAATGTAACAGATAATTCCTTGTAAGCATGAAATCTCTGGGCAATCAAGGATAATTCTATGAACTAAAAACTAATAATGTAAAATGGATAAAGGAAACTCTTGTTCCAATTTCAAATATCAGAGCAGACAATAATAAATACTGAAAATAATTCCTATAAATAATCAATATCTTTTCAAAAGCCTTGCAAAACTTAGTCCTATTCAACGCTACCTTTCCCAATGATGAGGAGGGGCTGTCTGGCATTCCTAATGACAGATGCCGCCATACACACAGCAGCAGTTTCCGCCATGCTAATAGGGGGTGGCATACAGCACTCCTTGTACCTGGAAATAAAGAACTCTGTTAATTAAAACAGGCCAACTCCAAAATTTATTATTGTGAAAAGTCCAAATACATAAAAAGGTAGAAAAAAAAACAGTACAATAAACTCCATATATTCACCATGGAGATTTAACAAGTGATACCATTTTACCACCTTTGCATCACTCACATACACACATACGCTTTTTCCCCCCGGGAACATCTTAAGTCAATTATAGACATGAAGACATTTTACCCTTAAAAACTTCCTGATGCACCCCAAAAAGATAAGAACATACTCTTATACACCCATAATATCCTTATCACATACTGAGAAAGCAAGAAGAAATCTCCTACCCAAAAAGAGAGGAAAAAACCCCTGCCCAAAGAGGGGGGAAAGAAAAAGAGGTTTTTGCCTTTTGACTTCTCTAGTCAGCAGCACTTCCTCTTCTTGTAAATGTTAACATTTACAGATTAGCTCATGCCAGACACTTTGTATAAGAGAGTTTTTGTTGATGGTGTTTTCTTTCTTAAAGAGTCAATTTTACTTTTTTTCATCTGATTTTTGTTTTTCCAACACTTTTAGTTAGTTATGTGGTGCTGGGGTTTGAACCTTGGTCCTTGCACATACCAGACAAGCACTCTACTGCTGAGCTGTAGAGTACAACCATCAGGTTATCTGGGTAATTCATTGACAGGAGACTTATCAGTAGCTTTGCACTGTAAAAGTAGTAGTAGTTTAGTTGTTGTAATAGTGAACTCCATACTAAAAGCAAATTATTCAATACCATGTGCCATTTTTTCCCCATTTAATTTTCAAAACAATAAAATGAGGTGTTAGGATTACCTTAATATCACTACTGTATAAAAAAGACTCAGAGAAAGCTGACTTACCCATGGTCCCTAAATGGCACATGGCAGAAACTGCACTAAACTTTCTTTCTGTTTCCAAAGTCCACATTTTTAACCACTATTTCCACTCACTAGTAACTCACTACTATAGTATCATAATATGCATTAGTAAAAGAACTTACCGAAACTGTCACAGTAAAGCATTTCTGGACACTAAGTCCTCACTGTGACATTTAATTTACTCTCTAATAAATTAAAATCATACTGTACAAAATTTGGACGTACAATACTTGGACATAAAAAGGGATAGTCAACCTTCACAAAAACGTAAAAGGTGACTTATAATAGAGAGCTACAACTTACCAGAGCCTCATCTTCTCTCACTCTCCAATATTATTTTGGTTATCATGTTTAGGTATTATACAGAATAAATGTCTTTTTTGTCTGACTCTCCCAAATAGTAATCACTCTTCAAATACTGAGTATACAGTAGGGCCCACTTTCTGTAATCACTAAAGAACCATTCCCACAATATCAAAGTCCACAAAAACTATAATCAGAATTTTTTCCTTCTTGGGAACCAAACCCAGGGGCTTCATACATGGCAGACAAGTGCTCTACCACTCTGAGTTACATCCCCAGCCTAGGAAATGACTACAACAATGAAAAATACATATGATTAATGTTAAATGAAAAAGGTAGAATATAAAACTATTTATATAGTATGAATACAATATGTAAAATATACATGAAAAAGAGAATAGAAAAATACTAAATGTTAAAAACGTCAATTCTTAGATGAAATGATTTCTACTTCTCTGAATTTTTTTCACAAAAATAATAGAAAAAAAGCACATTTGGGGCTGGAGCAGTGGCTCAGCAGTTACGGCGCAAGTACAGGAGTTCAAACCCCAGCACCATGTACACAACGAAGTCTCGGAGCAACGAAAGCCATGTGAAAAACTAAATAAAAATCGATTCTGTCTTTCTTTCTCACTGTCCCCTCTTTCTTTAAAAAGCAAAGAAACAAACACATTTATCTTACGAGACCAAGGAAATATCACCAAGGAATCAATGGTTCACTACATAGTTCCCAGGCTAAGTTAACACAAGTGTCTTCCTTACTAAGATGAATGAGATGCCAGAGAAAAAAGGGCTTTTATACTTCTTTTCATTCAGTGTTTATTTAAGAAATAAAAGGATATAACAAATCATAGAAACATCTATGTTGGAGCATATTTAAATTAGAGAGCTAGACAAATTTTTTTTATCCTCATTCCCAGTAATTCCTCAACAATTGCCTCATCTTGAGGCTAGAAAGACTGTTAATAACCCACACTGAATTAATGGGAATATACATCTTTGGTTATCAGGAAAATAATTTCAAATGAGGAATTCAGGATGCTCCATGTTTTTGATTTAGTAATTAAACACCCAAATGATTAGCTAAATAATACCATTTCAATTAAGAGAAGCCCTTTGGCTAGGTAGGATTCAGTTGAATTACTAAATCATCAAAAATTAATATAAATGGAGATTAATTTACAAACTACTAGGTAAATTGTTTTAAAAAGGTAAGCAATAATGCAATAAACAAAGAATTTCAAATAATTATTACTTACTTTACAGAATTCACATTCACCTGGAGGGTCACAAAATCTGCAGGTATGTCAACATAACAAGCACCTGGACGACCATAGATACTGCTTCTCACAGCCTACGTTTACCACAGAAAGAAGATTTTTTAATATTCTATTTGAAGATAATTTTATTTTTTTAGTTTAAGATAATTTAAAATTGTGAAATAAATACTAATTTTTCTAGACATCATTCATTAGAGAAAGAAAACTATAATTAAAATTGAAATGTCATCCATTAAAAGTCTATATACTTCTGAAGATAACTTTTGTTTAAAAGGGGAGATAAGACACGTGTGGTACACACTTTATTCTGAGCAACTCAAGAGGCTGAGATAGGAGGATTTCAAATTTGAGGCCAGACTGGGCAACTCAGTGAAACCCTGTCTCAAAATAAAAAATAAAAACGGCTGGGGATGTAGCTCAGTAGTAGAGCACCCCTAGAATGGATATCCAAAACTGAAAAAAAAAGAGGGTCTGGGGGGACAAGAAAGAAAGTATTCACTTCGGGCTTTAACATTCATGTTCTAATCCACTTCCATCCTGGAGATTATTCACTAGACTCTGCAGGCCAAGTTTTTACACTGTAATATGTACTTTCGCCTGCTTCTTAATTCTACTAATCTGGCAGAGTTTGCAGAAACTGTGATGTTGTAATGTGTTATAGCATTTCCATAACTCACGGTTTTGAAACAGCTCAAATGTATCTATAAATGTTGGATAGCTAGACTAAATTTTTAATATCCTATTTAATTAACTAAGAGTCTTTTACACATTAGTTCCAATTTTCAAAAAATAATCTTTTGCAAAAGCATCAAAAATAAGTGCGGGACTAGAGCGGTGGCTTGCCCGGCATGGGTGAGTACATGAGTTCAAACCCCAGCACCACGTACACAATGAAATCTTGGAGCAACAAAAGCCACATGAAAAGATAAATAAAAAATTGTTTCTCTCTCTCACTGTCCTTCTCTCTTATTAACAAAAAAAAAAAAAAAAGTGCGGCCAGGTGTTTATTATACCTTTATCTTCACTTTTGCATAATTAAAAAAAATAATTTTAAAAACTAAAACACAGAAGAAACTTTTTCCAAAAATAACTTACTTCCTCACCTCTGTGTTTCTATAATTAAATGTGGGGATAGTAAACACTAAAATGTAAATAGCTTTGAAACGAGGTCATTTTCACTCCTAATTATCACTCATTCTATTAAGAGTAAAAATAACAGTGCTGGAAGTGTAACTCAGTGTTAGAACATGTACTTAGCAAGTGTGAGATCCTGGGTTTAATCCAAAGGACGGCATGTTATTAAATACTGTACCTTCTCAATAACAGAGGGAATAGCTTCTATGCTGCTCGGTCGGACAGAGAACTTGCTATATAATCTACAAGCTTCCACCTATACAGAAAATAAAAATTATTTACAAATTCAGCTCATAATCATAGTACTCTTCTGAAGGAAAACAAAACATTAAGTCTTGGCTTTCTGTTGCTTTTAGGGGAAAGATGGAGAAAATGCACTTTAAGACTGTCTCTTAAAAGCCTATTCAATTTTTTTTTTTTTTTAAAGAGAGCAAGAGAGAGAGAAAGTGAGAGTCACTTTTCTGTTTCATCTGATTTTTATTTTTCCAACGCTTAGTTGTATATGTGGTGCTGGGGATTGAACCCAGATCCTTGTGCATGCCAGGCAAGTGCTCTACTACTGAGCCACTGCTCTAACCCCGCCTATTCAGATCTTAATCATATGTCTAACAAGACATCATCTTCATTTCTCAGACTGGCAAAAATTAGAGTTTGATAATATTCACCAACTACCAAAACACAGGAAAACAGGTAGTCTCATAAACTTCTTGAGAGTATAAATATGATGGAAAGCTTGACAATGTCTACAAAAATGTCAGCAAGCGTACCCCTGAGCCCAGCAATTCCAAGCTAGGAATACACAACTTCATCTGTTATATCTTATCTATTCTTACTTTTCTGCTAGTTTCCCCTTTTATATTTGTTGCTACGCTCTTTGGAACATGTGAGTTCAATAGTAATAATTTTTCACTGGTTAATGTACCTTTAAGTATTATATAGAAATTGTTTCTCTTGATAGTTTCTGGTATGTAAATCTTTGGGAAAGTAGGTCACCTCAATGCCACAGGCATGAGAAAATTAACATTGTGCCTGAACTTTCAGTCTGTTTATGTTCACGTCTTTTAGTTTTAAGAACCTATACAAAAAGCAGATATCTGGCTTTTAAATCAATGATCTTTCTATTAAATTTTAAATTTTATCCAATAAACTGTTCCTTATCAGGTAAAAAAAATACTTATGATGGACAGTATCCTTTTTTATTCTCAATGATTGTTTTTGGAGTAACCTTAAAATTTCTTTTAACTTATTCCTTTTAATCTTATCTACTTATTTTTCAGATATGTCAGCATCTTTTAAATAACATTATTGTCTTCCATTAACAAATAAAATTTCAAGTTCCTTCTAAGTCTATAAAAAAATAAAATTTGCCTTAACGTATACAACAGTCTAAAATTTCTTATTAGTTCACCCTTTATAAAATTCTGTTTGGGGTTATACATGTGGCTAAATAGCAAAGTTCTTCTCTAGCTTACATTAGGCCCTAGGTTTGATCCCTAGCACTGCAAGAATTAAAAAAAGAAAAAAAACTGTTTATATTATGAAATTTCCCCAATTTTGTTTTAACTTTGCTCTTAACTTTACCCTGTAAATGCTTAAAAATATACTGTGTCAATCATTCACTCACCTATTTGTTTTCTCCAACTATTCTTTTTTTTTTTTTAAAGATAGAAGGACAGCGAGAGAGAGAGAGAGAGAGAGAGACAGAGACAGAGATAGAAAGAATCAATTTTTATTGAGTTTTTCACATGACTTTCGTTGCTCTGACACTTAGTTGTGTATGTGGGTTGCTGGGGTTTGAACCTGTGTACTTGCACATGCCAGGCAAGCGCCGTAACCACCAGGCCACCGCTCTAGCCCCTCTCCAACTATTCTTAAGTTGTAATATTTTGTTTAAAATTCTTTTAACTTTTTTTGCTTTGAAGTATTTTCCTTCCTCCTTCTAAAATAAACATAAACTTGTCCATAATCTTCTGCTAATTATTTGAATAGGAATTTTCCTCACAACTTTTCATTTCCATGAAGTTTGGGAGGCACAGTTCCCGCTTTCTGACTCTTTGAAGAACTTATTTTTAGAGTATAAAACACTATCAATTTCAGTATATTTCTTGAAAGCCAGATCCCAAGCAGGGCACAAGCCCTTTTTTAATATTTCCCTGGGACTGTCCTGTCCAGGATAATTACCTTTAAATTACCTCACGCACCTCTAATTTATGATTTTAAAAAAATTTATTTTGCAGACAGGAGTTTTTATAACTTATCCATATCTCTTACTAGTATATAACTGTGTTACTAAAATATTAGATACCTGAGGAAACTCCTGGAAGTCTCCCATTGTTTCCTGATTTCTTTGAGAGGCACCACCAATCACAATCAATGGCCTAAAATAATAATTTTTAAAAAACATAATTATAAATGAGCTCATTTAACACACTCTACAAATAAGATCATTTAAAACACTCTATGTTCAATACATAACAAACAACTCAATCATGCTAACAAGAGATAGAGAACAGATTACATCCTGTAAAAACTATAGGTTAAAAAATACTTAGAAGGCAACCTGGTGAGAGAACCCTTCCTCAATTTCAGAAAAATGCAAAAATTATAGTAAATATTTTTCCTTACCCCTGTTGATGTTAGCCTAGCAGAGGGAGAGGCATAAAATAAATTTTTATGCTCTTCTTATTGTTCTTGGGATAGGGGGAAGAAAAGTTTTAAACTTTCTTAGATGAATCTACTTGGAAATGGCAAAATGAATGACATTCTTCAGAGCTAAAACTTTTATCCCTTAGTTATATATATGAGAAAGAAACTCTAAAATATTAACAGTGTTTATCACTAAGCAAAGGAAAAAAGTAATTTTTATTTTCCTAATACTTTTTAAAATTGTATATACTTATGGTATACAATAATATTTATATACATAATGAAATAATTGTTACAGCAAAACTAACATATTCATCATTGTCTACAGATACCCTTTGTGTGTAAGGTCAAAGGACGACCTGAAATCTACTCTCTTAAGCAAGTTTCCCTAATACAATACTATTAATTAACACAACACTTTATTAACTATTGTCATCATGCTGTACACTGGAACTCTAAGGCTTATTTATCTTACATAACTAAAAACCTTGAACCTTTTGACTTTCATCTCCCCAAACCTCCACCCCACCCTTTACACCCTTTTCCCTGTTAATCACTTGTCTGCTCTAAACATTAGAGCGTTTTTTCACTAAATCTTTCCACCCCAGATCAGTCTACTCAGTAAGATTACAGAGGGACATTTTATTTTATTTTTTTATTAGAAGTATATAGAGATACAATTGAGAGGGAAACATTATCAAACCATCAATAACCAATGTATATATACTTTGTTATCCAGGGGTAATGCCAAAACATGGATGACCACCTTAAGTTTCACCTGTTACAGTTTCCTCGAGAAGAACTCTTGCGTTAAATGGGTATCTCGTGGAGGAATGACATCTGTTTCTGAGATGGTTCCCCCATATTCCCACTCTCCAGTCTCCTAGGAACTCTGCATACACCCTCCCCCATCCTCTCCCCCTCCCTACACTTCCAAGTATCCTAGGGAGCCATCCCCCTATTACGCTGAGAATCATACAATTTGAAGTATCGTTAGGTTAGCCGTCTACCCTACTGCTTCCCCATGTATTCTAGCTTCCACAGATGAGAGAAACCATTCGGTCCTTGAGTCACAGAGGGACATTTTAAGAAAATGTTTTCAATAATAATACTTTTGATTACCAGCAGTTCATATTTGCATTGGCCATACCACCCAAGGCATGGATGAGACCTGGGCCAGAAACAACAAGGCATACTCCTGGCCTAGAAGCAAACAGAATTTATTTGATTAAAAGCAAACCAAATTTACAAATGAACAAGTAGAACAAGTCCCCACAATTTCTCTCTTTTTTTCAGCACTGGGAATTGAACCCAAAGACTTGTGTGTGCTAGGCAAGAGCTCTACAATTGAAGTACATGCCCAATTCGTTCTTAAAATTTTATTTTGAGATAGTAAAGTTTCCCAAAATAGTCTCAAATTTGTGATTCCTTCTGCCTCAGCCTGAGTAGCTGGGATTGAAGATGTGCACCACTGCAACCCATCTAGCAATTTTATTTTTGAACCAAACATTTTTGGTCCACATGAACAACTGATTCATATTACTTTAGGGTGAAGTATGGCAATCTTCTTGAACTTCAAAAGAAGGACATATAGGTCTTTCCCGTAACTGGTAGAAAAACTATTAGAACATTTTTATTTAAAAAGAGGAAGATTATATCAGTCTTTCTGAAAGAAAAGGCACGAATCATCATCTCATTGTATTTCTATAGACTCTTCATATTTTGCTCCCATTACATGTGGGCTAAAAAAAAAAAGGTGACTGCATAGAGAAGCAAATTTTGGAAGACAGGTATGTTTTGTAGGGAAAAAAACTGATGTTTTTCATTTCTTAACAAATAAATGTCAATTGATCTTTGATAAGAAATTCTGAACACAGTGTTTTACCAAAAAATATTTTTTAACTAAAGTTGAATGCTTTACCCTAGATACAACTTCCTAAGCCTAAAGCACTCAAGAAAAAGGTATCTCAATATTGAGTTTGCCACTTAACATGTATAACTTATTTTTAATCAATTTTAGTTATTTATTTATTTATTTAGAGGGGGAAGAGGGTGAGAGAGAGAATCAATTTTATTTATTTTTTCATCTGTCCTTTGTTTCTCTGACACTTAGTTGTGTATGTGGTGCTGGGGTTTGAATTTGGGTCCTCACGCATTCCAGGCAAGTGCTCCAACCACTAAGCCACAGCTCCAGTCCCCCCCTTCTTTTCTCATGTGTAATTTCTTAAGAATCTTTAAGGCAGACTTTAAAATGCACTAACTCAATTATCACCAACAATTAAAACTTGTGGAACAGCACTATCTGAGAGAACTTTGTGTAATGTCCACTATGGCTGCCACTCTCCACAGATGATTATTGTGACTTGAAATGTGGCTATCACAAATGAGGAACTAAAGTTTTAAGTGTTATTTCATTATAATTAAGTTACATGTAAGCAGTCATATATGACTAAAAGCTACTATGCTAGGCAGTGCAGTTCCAGAGGTTCTTTAAAAGTACCAGAAGTTGGGGCCGGAGTGGTGGTTCAGCCGTTACAGTGCTTGCCTGGCATGTGCAAGGACCCAGGTTTGAACCCCAGCACCATGTCCACAATGAAATTTCAGAGCAACAAAAGCCACATGAAAAACTACCTGAAAATGATTCTCTCTTTCTGTCCCTCTTTAAAAAAAAATAAGAATGAGGATAGCATTCTCTCCAAGAGGGTCCTCTGAATTAGTGATCATTCTGGGTATTTTGCACATTTCTCAGCTAAGTCAAAGAGACACAAAATTCATTAGTAAACCACCACATCAAAAAATTAAAAATGGGGCTGGAACAGTGGCTCAGCAGTTATAGGGCTTGTTTGGCATGCACAAGGACGTAGGTTCCAACCAGCCCCATGTACACAACAAAGTGTTGGAGCAACTAAAGCCACATGAAAAACTAAATAAAACTGATTCTCTCTCACTCTTAAAAAAAAAAAAAAGTACCAAAACTTTTGCTGGGCATGATGGCACTAGCCTGTAATCCCATGAACTTGGGAGGCTGAAGCAGGTAGATTTCAAGTTCCAGGCCAGCCCCTGAAACTTAGCAAGATCCTGTCTCAAAGTCAAAAATTTTAAAAAAGGGGTGGGAATGCAGTTCACTGTAAAGTGACCCTAGGTTCAAAAAAAAAGAAGTAACAAATCTTTGAAAGTATAAACTTTTGACTACTTCTATTCCTTGATCATTTCAGCATTTTTTTTTTCAGTTAAATCATCAGTGACTATAATCTTAATGCTTTCTGGGTTAAACAAAAATATAAAAATATTATTTGCATGTAAATAAAGTGACAAAAAAATGGTAAAATGTTAATATTTTGGTTGGTCTGGGTTTTGTGTGTGTATGTGTGCTGCTTTGTTTTCCCAGTTTTTATTGGTACATTATATTTGTACATAGGATGGGATTTGTAATTACATATTCATACATGTACACAATATAATACTATAATTTGAGTTGGCCTATTTTTTTCACAATGAAATTCAGAAGGTCCCTTATCAAAGAGGAAGGACTATGGCAAGAGCTAAACTACCTTTGAGACCATATTTGTTTATATTTCTTAGCAGTTTAAACACGAATTTCATTTTTCAAAAAGAAAAAAGTGAGTCAAGCCCCAACAACTTCATTTTTCAACCAAGTATTTTTATATTCAGTGGGCTAGGGCAGTTGACACATCCAAGAAAAGGGTAACTCACTGCTCCACCATCTCATCACCAGTGATTCACTCTACAGAATGGAAATATTTTCTACCCTAAAACACTTTTTTGGTATTATAATCTTTTTGAACTTAGAAAGTTCTAAATTTCCTTATTAATACCATCTTCTGTAATCTTTTTAAATCAAATGGTCCTTTAGCTGAAGGATTATCAATGTAATTGAAATGAAGACTTCAGCTTACCTGCCAGTCAGATATCCAACTGCAGAGGCAGCATAACAAGCCTACGAAGAAGGACACTGTGACTTAATTAAGCACACTGAGATCCTCACAGTACAAGCATGAGAACAATGTATTTTTAATAAGAGATAAAAATTTAAATAAGAAAGGATAAATTGGAACATTTTTCGTTTTAACAAGAAATGTGTCTCCCATAAATTTCAAGTAACAGTTTAGGTATCTAATCTTCAGTTTTTCAAAGAATGTCTTTATCAGTTGTTATTTATTTATTTTATTGGTTCAACATAATCTTACATATTGGAGGGAATCATTGTTACAAATTCATGCATACATGGATATTGACAAAGTAAGTTAAGGCCAGTCCTAGTCTAGGATCTCCTCCCTTCATCCATTCCTGATCTCATGTCTCCTCAGTAATACTCCCATGCTATACACAGAACTGAGTATATACATGTACACTAATTAATGAAATTTCTGAATTTATATGCCTGCCTTAGTTTGGCTTCTCATGTGAGTCAAGTGTACCTAGCTGTATTGATAACCTCCCTTTTTCCTCCCTTGTTACCCTCCCTCCCTTCTCCCCCCACCTTCATAGTTATGGTTCCCTCAGCTTATATGGAATTTCAACTTTTGTGGGTTTATTAATTAAACATAACTATCTTTCATCCTATCTTAAGTTTTAGTCTAGCTTCCACACATGAGAGAAAACATTCGGTCCTTAAGTCTCTGTGTTTGGGCTATTTCACTCAGCATGATTTTTTCCAATTCCATCCATTTAGTTGCAAAAGCCACAATACTATTCCAACAGCAGAGTAGAACTCCATTGTATTGTGTGTATGTGGGCGTGTATACATATCCCCACAGTTTTAGGATACATTCATCCAGTTAGGGGCTTCTCCCCATCAAGATACCAATGACATTCTTCATGGATATAGAAAAAGCAATTCTCAATTTCATTTGGAATAACAAGAAACCCAGAATAGCCAAAACATTACTAAGAAAGAAAGATGAAACAGGAGGTTACCACAATATCTGACCTGAAATTATAATAAAGGGCTGTAGTAACAAAAACAGCAAGGTATTGGTATCAAAACAGGCATGAAGACCAATGGAATAGAATAGAAGACACTGAGACAAACCCACAAGTCTTTAACTATCTGATATTTGACAAAGCGGGCAAAAATATAGTGTGAAGGAAAGACAGCCTGTTCAACAGATGGTACTGGACAAACTGGACTGCCATATGTAGACAATTGAAATTAGATCCTTATCTCTCACCCAGCACAAAAATCAAATCGAAATGGTTCAAAGAATTAGGAATTAAATCAGCAACTGCACAATTATTAGAAGAAAAAAATAGGATCAACACTCCCCCATATCAGTGTAGTTATCTCCTTCCTTAACAAGATTCCCATAGAGCAAGAATCAAAGCCAAGAATCAATGAGTGGGATGCCATTAAACTGAAAAGCTTCTGCATAGCTAAAGAATTAGTCAAGTGTGTCAAGAAAGATCCTACAAAATAGGAGAAAATCTTTGCATGCTACATCTCTGACAGGGGACTAATATCCAGAATATACAAAGAACTCAAAAAACTTACTTAACACCAAAACCACAAAGAATCAAATCAATAAACAAGCTATGGAACTAAACAGAAACTTCTCAACTGTTACTTATAATTTCATCTTACAACTGCTTACTTAACAACTGCTTGAATATCTTCAGGATCAACATGAATGTCCTCCTTTTCTGATTAGTGATATTGGTAATTTGTGTTTTCTTTCTTCGTATGTGTGTGTGTGTCGGGGGGTCCCGGTGATTTAACCCAGGGGATGCTCTACCACCCAGCCCTTTTAATTTTGAGACAGGGTCTCCCTAAATTGCAAAAGCTGGCCTTATCCTCCTGCCTCAGATTTCTGAGGCACTGCGATTACAGCTCTGCACCCACTCGCTCAGCTGTATTTTCTATTTTTTCATTCTTCTTCAGTCTCATGAGAGGTTTATCAAATTTATTAATCCTTTATTTTTATTTGATACTGAGGATTGAACCTAAGGGTGCTTTATCACTAAGTTACATCCCTGCCTTTTTTATCTTTTATTTTGAGACAGGGTCTCACTAAGCAGCTGAAGGCCTCCCTCAGCTCCTGAAGCTGTCCTCAAATTTGTGATCCTCCTGCCTCAGACTCCTGAGTAGCTGGGATTACAGGTATGTGCCACCATGCCTGGCTCCCCTACATTCTATTGTGCAATTTTGGCAAGTTACTCTGCACTTTGGCTTCTTCTTCTATAAAATAAACATAATTCATAGCATTGCTCTGCGGATGAAATCAGGAATCCATTAAAACACTCAGAACAGTACCTGTATACAATAAGCTCTCGGGAGCATCTGACTTCTTGACAATCTGCCTATTTGCTAGGCAACTGACCAATATATGTCTCAGTTTCTCTAAGGATCTGGTGACAGACAAATCATACCCAACTACACCTTTCTCTTCAGCACAAACATGCTCCTGAAGGCCTTCTGAGTTTGTTCTCATACTCCTCCTGAACCATCCTATCACCACCTTTCACTCAGGCACTAAGTCTTCCTTTAACTACCATCAAGACTCAGGTTGCCTGAGGGATATTTATGCTTGGATGTCACTCACACACACACACCCCTCAAACTCACATGTTCAAAACTGAATTTACCATCTTTTCCCTCCAAATTGGCTCTTCCTTCTTCACTCTCAGCTTCAGTCAGTGGCACTATGATCCACATAGTCAAGCAAACCCCAAACCCAGGAATCATTCAGAAGAGCTTGTTATCTCCTTCCTAGCAGGTAACTGCCTACTCCTTCAAGACAGCTCAGATATTATCTGTGGGAAACTCTCCCTGAAGTCTTAAGTTTATCTAGGGGCTCTTTCTCTGAGCTTCCTTAGCACTTAAGAAGCATCTCTATCTCCACAGTAACCACATAAAACTGTCTGTGTCTCTCTCTACAGTTTTCATAAGTCCCTCGAGGACAGGAACTTAAATTCAATCTGAATCCAGTGCCTAACACAGCACCTTGAACCTACAGAACCCTCAACTAAGCTTTTAAGAACTGAAGTAAAACATCAAGCTGGAGTCTGTCTTCTGGCTCCTAACCTGGTACTTATTTACTTAGTTACTTACTTATTTATTCTGCAGTGCTAGGGATTGAATCCAGGGCTTCATGCATGCTAGGGAAGTATTCTACCACTGGGTTCTACCTCCTGTCCTGCTGGTCCATACTTTATACTACCATGAATATAATTTTTCTAAAATAAAATCCTAATTATGCCTCTCACTTGTTTATAAAAACCAAATTCCTTTTTCAGCTAGAGAAGATTCTTCACAACCTCTTTGGCCTACCTATCCAGCATCACAGCCCAACATGCCTTCACACTATCCCTGACGCACCACAAACAAACATTACTTCTATAGGCAATGTTCCCTGTGCCAAAAAGAACCAAGAAACCTACCCTGTGCTACTGGTCCACATAAAGTACATCTATTGTGATAGTTATTATATTAGGTAAGGTTTTTTTCCTGTATCTTGCTCTCACTTGTGATTAACTTGAAGGTTAAGACTAAACCTAATTCCTTCTTTATATCCCTCTCTCTCATCAGATATAAAGTTTCTAACACACAGTACACATTTAATAAAAGTTTCCTGTGCAAAGAAGAAATCAGTGGCAGATACACTACTTCTAGAAAAACAGTAACAGATCTAATAAGTCAAAGAATTAAAAGAGGGCTGGAGCGGTGGCTCAGTGGTTTCCTTACTTGCCTGGCAAGCACGAGAACCCGGGTTCAAACCCCAGCACCACATACACAACTAAGTGTTGGAGCAACTAAGGCCACATGAAAAACTAAATAAAGTTGTTTCTCTCTTTCTCTGTCTCTCTCACTGTCCCTCTCTCTTTAAAAAAAAAAAAAGAATGAAAAGAACAGAAGTCAATTCCAACAAAAGTAGATTCTTGATCTTTTAAGACAGCACTGATGAGAGAATGGGTTGGCATAGGATACATTGGAGAGAGCTGACAAAATTTCATAGTTTTCTTTCCCTGCTCCAAATAAGCTTCTAAGAAAGCAGATGGGGCACACTGTGCAGAAAGGAGCATTGGACTAGGATTGGAGACATCTGCATTTCAATCATGGCTCTGTTGTTTGTGATATCCTTCACCCTGCCCTGACACCTATTATGTAACATGAAATGTGACCTTCACTCATCCATCCCACAGGTAACAGTCTCAGCACCTATAACACACCAGGCGTGGTAAACAGATGTGTAGTGAAGAAATAACATCCTTGACCTCCTAGAGCTCACAGGCTAAAAGGGAAGTCAGACTTCATTTAAAAACCATCTTTTCCGGGGGCTGGAGCGGTGGCTCAGCGGTTTCGGCGCTTGCCTGGCAAGCACGAGGACCCGGGTTCAAACCCCAGCACCACGTACACAACTGAGTGTTGGAGCAACTAAAGCCATGTGAAAACCTAAATAAAGTTGTTTCTCTCTTTCTCTGTCTCTCTCACTGTCCCTCTCTCTTTAAAAAAAAACAAAAAAAAACCCATCCTTTCCAATCCTGACATTTAAACCTGACTATACTAGTATGAGCAAGGTCTTCAGCCAGAATACAGGAATTCAAACCCTGTCTCTGCCATTCCAACTGGGTCACCTCGGTCAAGATTTACTTAATTTCTCTGTGTCTCATTTTCTCATCTGTCAACTAAGACCAACAACAGTTAAAATAGTCAGTTAAATAGTTAAAATAGTTAAAACAGTTAAAATAGTCAGTAGTGACTGATAAGTGCAAAGTGGTAAGCACTGAGCGTTCGCATAGCTACTATTTTTTTTTTTTAAGACAGAGGGACAATGAGAGAGAGACAGAAAATCAACTTTTATTGAGTTTTTCACATGGCCTTCGGTGCTCAGACACTCAGTTGTGTACGTGGTGCTGGGGTTTGAACTCGCGTACTCGGGCGTGCCGGGCAAACGCTGCAACCGCCAAGCCACCGCTCCAGCCCCCTGCACAGCTACTATTATTGAACACTCACAATAATGAATTCAGCTACCCGAGTTCTTACTCACCGCTTGTTCATTCCTCATCCCGATGTACCTGATGCCCAGCTCCTGGCTTGCGTGGGCGATTTCGGTCACTGGGATGCCTACGACGCCAAACATGTATTCCACATCCTGGGGGCGAGAGAACAGGAGAATAAACGCCCGGCCGCTCCCCACTTCCTCCCCCCACGCGCTCCTCGTCTCCAAGACAACGCCGGGGGCCTCAGCGGCCACTGTAGGCGCCTTTCACTCCAGACCGTCCTTCGTACTTGCGTCTTCAGGGCCTGGGCGATGACTTTAGCACCAGACACCTGCTCCTCGCTTCTGTCGCTCCGCTCTGCAGAGTTACTTTCCGGCATCTTCCACCTGAAAGTTCAAGGCACTCTCGCAGCCCACAGCCAAGCTGACACAGGGTCACCCAGCAAAACAAACCCAGAGCCCGTCGCACGCCGCCCCTGGAACGCGCCTCTGACGGACAGAGGGGCAGCCAACCGCTTTAAATATCGGGACGGAAGAGGCGGGGCTAAACCAGTCCGGTCCAGGTGAGGTGAGAAGGTGAACAGCCCTCTTCCTGGCTCCCCTGCTCGCGGGCGCAGGGTGTGAGAAGGAGGTGGGACTAGCAGGAGACCGCAGCCCAAGCCGAGCAGGTAAGAAACCGCACCTCGAAGGCCTCCGCCGTCGGCCCTGACTCCTCCACCAATCCTGCGCTTTCGGGCCCCCGCAGCGTATGTGGCGCATGCGCACGTGGGCCGGAAGGCGGGCCGAGCGCCCAGAAGGGGGCGTGGTGCAGGCGGACTCCCGGCCCCGCCCCCGCCCGTGCAGCCCGGGGCTTTGAACTGGTTGCACCGAGGCTGCAGGGATACAAGTAGCTGAAGCGCGTCCGGCGATGAGCGAAGTAGTCTGTAGGTCTTGTTGTCATGCTGCTAAATCCTCTGGTTATTAATATATACCTTTGCACCCCGTAAATCATGGTAATGCACTTTACTTAAATCCACAAGCAGAGGTACACCTGCTCCGGTTTTACAGGTATCACCCGGCTTCTAAGCAAGAAAGTAACTTGCCCAGACCAAGCTTCAGACTATTCCTGTTTGTTGCGCACTCTTTGGCCCTTGGTCCTGGCCAAGTTCAGCCCTTGCTGCTAACCCATTGTTCTCCGTTACTGTTTTTCCAAGTTCGGAAATGCAGCTTTTCACAATTCTTACAACCTTGTTGTCCCTCCCCGCAACCAGGCCCTGCTTCTGAAAGCCTTTTAAAATGTTTTCCAATAGGATAAATGTTTGCAGTGTGCTATTTGTTAAGGTTATCCCCAATCATTAGACCATGTACTCAGTAACAACCGTAAAATTAAAAATAAATACTTAATCTGCTTTAAAAGTGTAGGTAGACGACAAAGAGCCAAGAAGAGTGGAGAGTCATGGTAGTGAAATAAATGAGAAGCATTAGACGTGAAAGGAACTCTAAACCTAGAGATTTTTGAAGTGTATCCAGACCCTTCCAAAAGGTCTTCCCGTTTTATTTCAACCCCTCTCCCCATCCCCTACTCAGTGGAGAGTGAAATGGTTGCCTCCCTGGTAAGGGACCCATCTCAGGTTCATCTAAAAAGTAAATGGAGATGTTGCTTCTACTCCAGAATGTATCCATGTTTCAATATAAAATGACATTTTGTTTATTAATACTCAAGATTTTACTTTGGCCGTGGGGACCAGGGATTGAATCCAGGAGCTCTTTACCACTGAGCCTCATCCCCACTGCTTTTTAATTTTTTATTAAAATAAAAACAGGGTGTTGCTCAATTGCTGAGGCTGACCTCAAACTTTTGATCCTCCTGTCTCAGCCTCCTGAGTCTCTGGGATTACAGGTGTGTGCTACTGTGCCAGACTTAAATATTGAGATCTTAAATATCAGATGAGTTTTGACGGTTATGTATAGCTCTGCAGCTACCACCCAAAATTAAAATGACATTTTAAACTGCTTACCTGCCAAGTAAAACTGACATTCCAGAAAGATACAAAATATTGTCTGTGTCCTTTGACTAGTCCTTGGCACAGTGCCTTTGTCTGAGAAACATGGACCCCTCCCACGCCCCTCCAATCTGTGCAGTAGTTTATATCCATACTTGCATGGCAGTCTCAACCCTCACTGCATCACCCAGAAAGGTTTTTCAAGGTATAGTTGCTTGGGCCTTATCTCAGATCTTCTGAATCAGCGTTTTAGGACATGGTAGGCCCTTGTATTTTTTTTTTTTTAAGTTGCGACCTGATTTTTTTTTCTTTGCATCACTAGGGAATGAACCCATAAGTGCTTTACCACTGAACTACATCCCCAGCCTTCTATATTTTTAATTTTTTTAAGAAGAGAGATGGATAGTGAGAAAAAGAATCGATTTTATTTAGTTTTTCATGTGGCTTTTGTTGCTCCAACACTTGGTTGTGTACATGGTTTGAACCCGCGTCCTCACACTGAGTCACTGAGACACTGGACCAGCCCTGTATTTTTTTTTAATTTTTTTTTATTTTTTTATTTTTTTTGAGGTAAGGTCTCACCAAATTGCTCAAACTGGCCTCACATTTGCAGTCCTCCTGCCTCCTCTGGGATTAAATGCACCACCACACCCAGCCCACTACCTGATTTGGATTTACCTCCCAAATTGAGAACTCCTACTTCTGTACTCACATTGGAGGCATGAGTTAAAAGCTCAATGTGATTGCTTGACTGTTAACAAAATAAGACTGTTGATTAATTGGAATTCATAGGTTCAAGGCTGAACCTGTTTGACACTGGCAGCACAAGCTGTGTAGATGGTTGTCATTCATGGGACCTTGTGTCTACTTTCCTGTCAAAAGAATCACTGACAGAGCCACTCAGTATGAAATGCAGTCGAAACTGAACTCTTGAGTTGCAACAAATCCCTGAAATTCAGATTAAGTGGTTGCGCAAAAGGATAAATCTTCAGCTACCTAGGTTCTGACATTTAGCAAAAAGAAAAGTCACTGAGATAGTTCTTGCTTTCACCTTTACCCCATTTAGTTCAGGGTGCAACGTTCCAGTGTTCACTGGCCTCTGATGATTCAGCAGAAGTGGTAGAAGTCCTGCCCCCGGGATTAACAGGGCTAACTAGCAACTCTTTTGCAATTCAATTGCAGTCAAAAGATCCTAGGATCTGGAATTTATTTGAGGTTCTTTAGCATGGACTTTCTAAGCATTGATTATGTCTTTCAATTCTCTAGTTAACAGTAGGCATGGAATTTTATTAGGCATTTTATCTTTATTTACTTATTGGGTTTTTGAATATATTTATTCCTCAAAGAAGGAATAAGCCTAATTTTTTTTAAGAGGGAGGGACAAAGAGAGAGAGAGAGAATCAATTTTATTTAGATTTTCATGTGGCCTTCTTTTCTCCAACACTTCGGAGTGTACGTGGTGCTGGGGTTTGAACTCAGGTTCTTGTGCATGCCAGACAAGTACTGAAACCCCTGAGCAACCACTCCAGGCCCCCAAGCCTAACATTTTTAAAGTAAAGACTAAAGTATTGATAAAATGCTCTCCAAGCAGGAGAACCAGGCATCAGGCCTGCATACTGATTATTCAGGGTTCTAGATTTGAGATTATGGAAAGGAGCTGAATATCCAAGCAACCAGTAATTTAGTTAAGAGTTGTAAATATAGTGTCTGGTGACAACATACTCTCAGAAGACTGCAGGTTCTACAGGCAGTGACTCCTTAGACCCCAGAATTGTGATAGTATATTTTAATTTCAGAACCTTTGTGATTATTTTAAATCATAACATTAGCTGACACTCTGGGAAATATTCTCATAAATGTGTTTTATCAAAACTGTGAAGTGTGCAGTTATCAAATGAAGCAATAAATTAGAGCCAGGGGCACACTTATAATCCCAGTGACTTGGGAGCCTGAGGGAGGAGGGTCACAGGTTCAAGGACAGCATGGTTAGCTTAATAAGATCTTGCCTCTAGATAAAAAGGACTGGGAATATATTTCAGTGGTAGAGTACCCCTAGATTCAATCCCTGATACTGAAGAAGAGGGGAAAAAAAGGATTATTTAAGATATATTATAAAATGGCTGAAATAAGAGGAAATTGCAATTGAATATATTGAAAACAAATAAAAAGTCAGCAACAAGAAGAAAATCTGGGGCTGGAGCAGTGGCTCAGCTGTTAAAGCACTCACCTTGCATGCACAAGGATGTGGGTTCAAACTC
Organism: Aplodontia rufa; assembly: GCA_004027875.1. Lineage (NCBI taxonomy): Eukaryota > Metazoa > Chordata > Mammalia > Rodentia > Aplodontiidae > Aplodontia > Aplodontia rufa. Next base: position 34,462 of record PVKS010016163.1, read on the forward strand.
CAGCACCACGTACACAACAAAGTGTTGCAGCAACGAAGACCAGATGAAAACTAAATAAAATTGATTCTCGCTCTCTCTCTCTAACTGTCCCTCTTTCTTAAGAAAAAAAGGTAAACATGTGGCACACTATTTTCAAAAGCAACACTTTATACAAAGGAAATGTGCTGTAGGAAATATGTCAACAGAGATGAGGACGTAAAATAATGTAATGAAATGGTTCTTTGAATAAAACAATTTGATTGTGTTTGTTTCCCATTAAACTTATGGACTGCAAAGTACCACAAGATAAGCCTGAAGCAAAACCAGTGAAAAGCCACTTTATTATGGAGCCATCAGGGACAGCTCAACAGTAACTAAATAATAACTCCCAGAGCCTCTTACAGGTTGACAGGCACTGAGAGTTCCTCCCTGGTGCCCTGTGACCTAGAGAAAGGTTGGGTTCCTGCCATGGCCTGCATTGGCAAGTCCTTTTGCTCTGCCTTTCGATGCCAGCGAGACCAAGCCCGGAGCAGGGTACACCATGGGAAGAAAAGCGGGAGGAGCGTTGTTTCCCTGCTTTCAATTTCCTTCATCCGTTATGGATTTTTGGTTGTTGCTGTTATTGTTATTTTAACAAATTTGGCATAGTGTGACATCAGCAGTAAGCATCGCTGACAAGAACGTTTACACCAGGGAATGTACGTACTGTATGTAGTGTTGGGAGGACATAACAGATGCATTTCAAATGGCTTAAACATCATGATGCAGTATTCTTCTTTGTGATATGTGTGTGGGGGAGTGGTCCTTAGGTCAGGGGGACAGATGTCACATATGAGCAGTATCGCCAGTATTGCAGTATTTTCTGTTTTCATTTCTTCTCTTAGCTCTTAGCGTTCATTACAGCCTCTTGCTTTAGCTACTTATTTATTTATTTATTTTTAACAACTTTAGTTTTTCACATGGCCTTCGTTGCTCCAACACTCAGTTGTGTACGTGGTGCTGAGGTTTGAACCTGGGTCCTCGTGCTTGCCAGGCAAGCGCCGAAACCGCTGAGCCACCGCTCCAGCCCCCTTATTTATTTATTTATGCTGGAGATTGAACCCAAGGGCATTTTACCACTGAGCTATATCCCCAGCTCCTCTTAATTTTTATTTTGAGACAAGGTCTGCTTAAGTTGCTGAGGCTGGCCTTAAACTTGGTTCCTCGAGTAGCTGGCATGACGGTGTGCACCACGACACCTCGCTTAGCTTTTTTAATTGTATCTGATTGCCTGATGGGTGGTGCACACCCATCATGCCACCTATGTGGGAGACAGAATCAAGAGGATAACAAAGTTTGAGGCCAGCCTGGGCAACTTATTGAGACTCTGTCTCAGAATACAATAGAAAAGGCTGGTGATGTTGCTCAGTGGTAGAACGCTTGTGTAGCATGTACAAGGCTCTAGGTTCAATCCCTGGTAGACACCCCTCAAAAAAAAAAACTTGTAACTCATTGCTTTGGTATGCTTTATGTCTCTGTATCTGCAAAACAAAGGCCAATCCTAGAGCAGACTCTCTTGAATGAGTCCCAGGATGCAGGATAGAACTGGGTACAACTCCATGTGAGTGGCATTGTCATGATGAAGCACATGGGCCTGTAAACTTGTCTGTTCATCAGAACCTTTGAGTTTCTGTTCAGAGCTTAGCTGTGATTTATTGTTCCTTGTATTTAACATTTATGACACCTTTCACACACATGAAAGAAACAGATTAATGCACCCATATACCCAGCGCCAGCTCAAGAAATATAACATTATAAATAGAACGAGCCTCCTGTGTATCCCTCCCCCATTGCATCTTCTTCCCTATCCCATAGAGTTAACCATCATCTTAAACTTGATGTTTATAGTTCCCCCATTATCCATTTCAGGCAATAGACATTGTCTTAATCCATCTTCTGTTGCTGTAACTGAACACTTGAGACTGGATAATTTATAAAGGAAACAGGTTTATCTTGCCCCATGGTTTTTTTGTTTTTTTTTTTTTTTGGTTTGGTTTTTTTTTTTTTAAGACAAAAGGATAGTGAGAAAGAGAGAGAGAATCAACTTTTATTGAGTTTTTTCACATGGCTTTCATTGCTCTGACACTTAGTTGTGTACATAGGTGCTGGGGTTTGAACCCGTGTACTTGTGCATGCTGGGCAAGTGCCGTAATCAATGAGCCACCGCTCCAGCCACACCCCATGGTTCTTGAGGCTAGAAAGTTCAAGAGAATGGTGCTGGCATCTGCTTTCTTCTGGTGAGGGCCTCATGGCAGAAGGGCAAGCAGATACATGAGGAAGGGAGACAAAGGTACAGGACCCCTAAGATAGTAAACCATTTGTGAGAGAAACTTCCTGCTGGGCCCCGCCTCCTAGCACTGCTGCAGCGAGGATTCAAGGTTCCAACAAGTGCATTTAGGGGAACATGCTCAAGCCACCGAAGATCTTTAGGTAAGAATCTATGTACATATGTATGCATATATAGAGAGGGGGAAGGCTCGTTATCTGTTTTACCAGAAAATGCCAAATTGGTCTCCAGAGTTATTGTATGAGTTTATTCTCGCTCCATCTGTGTATGAGAACTCTCTCTCAAGTCCTCAAATGGGAACTTGCAAAATTTTTGCCAATCTGATGGATGTGAAATGGCTTCTCACTTCCGTTTCCCTGACTACAGATGAGGTTAAGGTATATATGCGTGTGTGTGTGTGTGTGTATGTGTGCGCACGTGCACGCGTGCATTCAGGTTTCTTCATTTGTGAATTACCTTTTCGTACTATATTGCCCATGTCTTTATTGGATTTTCTAATTTTTATTGACTTGTAGATGTTCTTTACATATTCTGAATGCTAATTCTTTGTCTTAACTTCAAAGATGTAATTTTTTGTAATTACATGTGACAATTTTTTCCTTTATGTTTTCTGCATCTTGCTTAAGAAAAGTCCATAGCCTGAGGTTATGAAATCCTTTTATGTGTCAAAAAGTTTGTTTTATTTGTCATATTTAAGTCTCTAGCCTACCTGGATATCCATTTAGAAAAAATTACACACACACTCACAGAGCGGGAGGTCGGAAGCCAGAGTTTTGTTTTGATTTTTCCCCATAATACCTCTATCAACTATTTTTGCTGTTTATTTGATCATCCTAAAACGTAGTAGATTAAAACAACTACCATTTGCTGAACTTCTGTTCTTGTGAGGCTGGGCTCACTCCTGTGTCTGTGGTCAGTTGCCAGTCACCTAGGTTCCTCTGCCACTGGACATTGACTAATTGGGAGGTTGTCCACCTGGGTGTCCCAAGTATCTGCCACCAAGCCATGCATTCTTCATCATCCACCTGCCTGGATTTCTTTACTGGATGTTGGCATATTGCAAAAGGGAATAAGCGAGGCTGGAGCGGTAGCTCAGCGGTATTGGCGCTTGCCTGGCAAGCACGAGGACCTGGGTTCAAACCCCAGCACCACTTACACAACTAAGTGTTGGAGCAACTAAGGCCATGTGAAAAACTAAATAAAGTTGTTTCTCTCTTTCTCCGTCTTTCTCACTGTCCCTCTCTCTCTCTTTTTTTTTTAAAGGGAATAAGCCCCATTGTGTCAGCCTCTGTCTGTCATATTTGTTAGCATCCCATTAGCCCTCACAAGCTGCAGGGCCGATCTCAGACTCTGAGTTAAAGCATTAATGTTACCTGATAAGGAAACATGGAGACCAAGAAGGGATAATTGCTGGCCATTTTTGTAGTTGTCAATTTATCAGAATATTCATTTGTCCAAGCACTGTTTATAATGTAGTTCATTCTTATTCCAATGAACTATTCATAATGTTGCCTGTCATATATCAAAGTCTATATATCTATGTTTATTTATGTATATGTGTATATGTACATATGTGATAGATTTTAATTCTTTAATGGGCAAGATTAAACTGATGTCTAGGGATATACATTGGTTGATGAGGCTATTATAAAAAATAAGGAAGTGATAACTATAAGAGTCAGGGATATGATTTCATGGTCACTTACATGTAAGGTTGTCTGGTTTAACAAAATAAAAACAGAAAAACAGCACCAAAATTCCCAGTTAAATTTGAATTTCAGATTAATAGTGATAATTTTCTTAGTATGTTATAACATACTTATTTAACTGAAATTCAAATGTAATTGGGCCTCCAATATTTTATTTGGCAAAATCATAATTTTGTGCAAGATGTTGGTCTACCTGTCCCAGCTCTCCTTATAGCTAGAGGTTATATGTCTCTGCGTGGACCAAAAAATCTATTTTATTTTATTTTTTTGAAGACAGAGGGAAAGACAGAACTAATTGTATTTATTTTTTCATCTGGTTTTTGTTTTTCAGACACTTAGTTGTATATGTGGTTCTGGGGTTTGAACCTGGGTCCTTGTGCATGCCAGGCAAGTGCTGTACCGCTAAGCCATCACTCCAGCACTGACCAAAACAATTTACATGGAGGTCACCAGGAAGGGCTTTGGGGAAAGCTGATGGAGCTGGCAGATACCCATTAACTTCTCCATGGTAAGGTGACTGGAGTTATGCAGTCATCTTGCTACCGTGAAGTGGCCCTGAAGATGCATGCTAAGGACAGCCAGGCAGAAAGAGAAGAGGACTCTGGTCCCCCCTGAAATCCTAGAGTACCCACCTGTGTCAGGTTTCGTTATCAGAGTTTTATCATTTCATAAGAAAAGAATTTCTTCTTTCACTATATTCTGGGACACATTAAGTAGCATTGGGATTATTTCTTCCTTTGTAGTTAAGAATTCCTGTAGAAACTTTCTGAGCCTGTTTTGAGGGTGGAAAATAAGAGGGAATAGTTGTTCAAGGAGTGTTTCTTCTATGGTTCTTGGCTTGATTTTGTTTTCTCTTTTATCTGAAGTCTTGGTAAGATGTATTTTACCACATGAATATGGTATTCATTTTACCTAAATTTTCAAGATATACAGAATTGAAAGAATACATTGTTCATTAGTCTCTTAATTTTTCATATTTGTAGATAATTCTTCTTAATTATTACCTATTCTTTATATTTTCCCCCTTAACTAGGTTAGCTAATAATCCAGCTGTATTTTTTTCAAAGACCTTGTTAGATGTATTTGTTCTGTCATTTTGAAAATTTTCTAACTTTTCACTTTTGTTTTTTTTTCTTTCCTGCTTTCTTCACTACTACATTAACTTTTTCCTTTATTCTTACCATTTTGTTGGTTTTATAATTTGTATATCATCTGCGTTTATAACATTTGCATTGTGTACTATAATCCTCGTTTATTTTATACTGAAAGCTCTTGCTGTAGTTTTTCTGTTTATCTCTTGTTTGGCAGAAGTTTTTCATCAATGCATTTTTTTAAGAAAGGCTAATGAGGGCTCATCAGTGGCTCAGCAGTTGGAGCAGTTGCCTGGCATATGTGAGGTTCTGGGTTCAAACCTCAGCTGTATACACAACTAAGTGTCAAGAGAAGCAAAGGCCAGATAAAACACTAAATAAAGTTGATTCTTTCTCTCTCACTCTCTTAAAAAAAATAGAAAGAAAGAAATGAAAAATGGCTAATGAGAATCTTTTTTTTTTTTTTATGATACTGGGGATTGAACAGGGCTTTGTGCATGATAGCCAAGTTCCCTACCACCGAGCTACATCTCTAGCTCTTTTTTTTTTTTCATTTTTAATTTTTTTTAAGAAAGAGGGAACAGTGAGAGTGAAAGGGAAAGAGAGAAACAGTTTTCATTTAGTTTTTCATGTTGCTTTCGTTGCTCTGACACTTCATTGTGTAGGTGGTGCTGGGGTTTGAACTCATGTACTCATGCATGCCAGGCAAGCGCCATAACTGCAGAGCCACTGCTCCAGCCCCATCATTTTTAAAATTTTTTTTAAAAAAATTTGGTAGCAGGGAATAAATCAGGGGTGATTAATCACTGAGCAGAATTCCCAGACCTTTTCATTTATCTTTTTTATTTTAAGAAGTTCTTGCTAAGTTGCTTAGGACCTCACTAAGTTGCTGAGGCTGGCTTTGAACTTTGAGTCGCTAGGATTACAGGCCTACGCTGCTACAACAAGCTGAATGGGGGAAGCCTATCACAAAAGGTCAGTTAGGTCCCCTGCATTTGGAAAATAGAATGCCAACCAACATCCAAGGACTGTTGGGGAGGGGGAAATGAGAACTGTTGATTCACTGGGTAGAAATAAAGTCTTTCCAGTTTGGAGATGAAATAACTCTGGAGAAGTGTGGCACAGCCCTGAATAGACTCTGTGAGACTGAGTTGCATACAATTTAGATGTGGTTAAGATGGGACATAGGTTTTTATTTGGCTGGAGTTTAGTCAGACCTGGAGATTTTTACCATTTTTTAAAAACTTTTATTTGACCAAGTGTAGTGGTGCACACCTATAATCCCAGCAACTCAGGAGGCTGAGGCAGGATTGCAAGTTTGAGGCCAGCCTGAGCAGTTTAGCAAAATAAAAAAGGCTGAGAATGCAGACCCAATCCCTGGGGCCAAAAAAATAAAAAAATAAAAAAATAAAAATGAAGCAAAGGCTTTTAACCAGGTCTACCTGGGATAATCTCTTTTGATTAACAGAATAAGCTAACTTGAGACTTTAATTACATATGTGAAATCCCTTCACCTTTGCCATGTTCCATTGGTAGAAGCAAAGCTCAGTTTCCACCTACGCTCAGGGAAAGGATTATATAAGGAGTCACCGCAGGGGTGGCCAGCCACATTATTAATTTCTCATGTGGTTGCCCCATTATACCTATGCCCGAGGTCAACCACCTCTCACTTTCTCTATGCTGCTTTCCAATTCTACATTCATATTCACATTGCTCACTTTCTAGGGCCTGGATTCTTTCATTGCTTCCTTTATTTATCATCTGATTTCTTTGTGCTGCTTCCATATTTGCCTCAGTTTCTTTGATGGCTTTTTTTTCTTCTTCTTTTCTGAGCTCTGCCATGCAATATTTCTTTGTTCCTCCCCTTCCTCATTTCCCCATCCTCTTCCTTCCCCTTCTTCTCTTTCCCCTCTTTTTCCATCTCTTCTTTATAATGCTTTCACCCCTGGGCTATTTTATGCATTTGTTGTGGGTTTGTTTGTTTTTGTAAAGTACTCAATTTTTTTTAAGAGAGAGAGGGACAGTGAGAGAGAGAGAATAAATTTTATTTAGTTTTTCATCTGGCTTTCATTGATTTAACACTTCATTGTATATTGTGGTGCTGGGGTTTGAACCCACGTCCTCACGCATGCCAGGCAAGCACCATAACCACTGAGCCACCACTCCAGCCACCATAGGTGAAAAGTGCTCAACTTATTAGATTATTTCCTTGGTTTATAACATCATTTAAAGGTGGACCCAAATAAAAAGCTTAATTCAGCTACTATATTTTTTAGTCTTGTAATAGATAAAATTTAATAAAACCTTCAATTTTCTAAAATACATCCCAAAGAATTAATTACCCACGAAAGTACTCACAACCTAAACACCACATTGCATTTATAGGGTGAAAGTCTCTCAAGCTATTTTACAAATTAATTCACATATCCTAATAGTAATGCTTGCTTTTATCTGGGAACTTATTCCCATTTTTAATATGGAAAGAAGTGAAAGGCTGAGTTGAGACTCAGCCTTTGCTAAGTGTACAGATATATAGACAGTGTAGCTAATTTTTTCAACCTTACATTTCTATAGGCAGAGAAGAGGACTAGGTAAACATTCCTGTCAGTACCTGAATGTTCATTTTGCAAATATTTATTGAGCATTTAGTACGTGCCAAACACAACACTGAACAATGGGCACACAACCGTGAGAACAAATATGATTCCTAACCTCACAGAGTTTCTTTCTACTGTGAAAGACAAATGGTAAAGGTATAATTTATTTGTGATCGGATTACATGTGGCTCCAACTGGGGTGGTGGCTCAGTGGTTGGGGTGCTTACCTGGCCTGTGCAAGGACCCATGTTCAAAGCCCAGCACCACGTACACAACTAAGTGCCAGAGAAACAAAACCCAGATGAAAAAATAAATTGATTCTTTCTCTCCTCCTCTCTCTCTTAAAAAAAAGAAAAGAAAAGAAAAGAAAAAGAATATGTAAGAGAAACCTGAACTTGTAGTATGAGGAAAACTTCCTTAAGGAATTCCTGTCTTGGCAAAACTTAGAAGATGAAAAGAATTACTTATATAAAGGGGAAGAACATGGAACTAATGGTGCAAGTAGAGGTTGCAACAACCATGAGGAAGGAACTGGGCACATTCAAAGACTTGAAAGAACAGCATAGTTGAAACTTAAAAACGAAGTGTAATGAGATATAGACAAGAATAGATTAATTAACAGGATCTTGGTGGTATTTGTTAAGGATAAAGACTTTTACCCAAGAACGATGTCTTTAAAAGAGTTTTAGACTTAGCAATAAGAAAATGAATGAACACCTGAGTTCAAAACAGGCAAAAGATCTGAACAGACACCTCAACAAAGAAGATACACTCAGGTGGCAAATGAGCATTGAAAAGATGTGCAACATTCCATGTAACTTGAAAACTGCAAATGAAAATGAGAAACAGGGGGCGGCTGAAGTGGTGGCTTGGTGGTTACAGCATTAGCCCAGCATGCGCAAGTACAGGGGTTCAAACTCCAGCACCCATGTACACAACTAAGTGTGAGAGCAACGAAAGCCATGTGAAAAACTCAATAAAAATTTCTCTCTCTCTCTCTTACTGTCCTCCTCTCTTTAAAAAAAAATGAGAAACAGTTGCACGCCTATTAGAATAGTCAAAATCTAAAGCATTGACAACAAAAGATGTTGGAGGATATGAACCAACGTTGCTGGTGGGATGCAAAACGGAAGCGACTCTAGAAGATAGAACATGTACTTATCAAACAACCCAGGAATCGCACACCTTGGTATTCACCCAACGTAAGCTGAAAATACATCCACACAGAAACCTGCACTTGGATGTTTGCAAAACTTAGGAGTAACCAAGATGTCCCTTAATGATGGTACATCCAGACAATGGGATATTATTCAGTGCTAAAAATAAAAGTTATCAAGCCATAAGAAAACATGGAGGAACCTTCAGTGTATATTTCCAGTAAGCTATGCTGTATGATTCCAACATTCTGGGGAAAGCAAAACTAGAGACAAAAAAAAAAAATTAGTGGTTTCTGAGGGATTGTGGGAGGCTAGACAACTAGAGCTTTAAGTTCACTGCTAAGCCAAGTCTTAATGTAGAGTGTGCTTGAATTTAATCAAATTGTATTTTCAGAATTAATATATAAATATTAATATATTTATATATTATATATATATTAAATATATAAAGGCTTAATGTATAAATCTAGGAAATTCTCTTGTTAGCATTGGTTAATATTTGCCTAAAGCACAAGAAAACTCACTATTTGATATCTTTTGCATTACTAAAAAAGAAAATCTGCTTTCTTGAAATAATTGAGAAAATGATTTGAGGGTACAAAATTATGATAAATACAAATCTATGCATCCTGCTAATTTCTCAAGGTTTATACAAAATTGAATCCTTAATTATTGTAACTAAAAGTTATTGTGGCTAAAAGAAGTAGCACATTATCTGAAGCAACACCTAACTATCCCATTATATATGTGTTTGATTCCAGTGTTTTCTTTCTCAATATCTCAGCTAAACAACATGTAGTTTTTTAAATTTATTTTTTATTAGTGCATTATAGTTTCACATGATGGGATTAGTTGTCACATATTCCTAGATGCACACAAATCAGCAATACAATTTGTTCAATACCCCCCCATACCCCTCTACCTCCTTCCTCCCATCCCCTGATTCCTTGCCTTTCTTCTGGGCCCTATATTGTTCCTAAAAAAACCAAATACAGTGATATAATTCTTATAACCTATGAAAAACATTTATATATATATATAGATTATAGTATAACAGTGACATTAATAACTGCTTGGAATGTACCTTACTTTATCTCAGTTCCAACATTTCCTCTTCTTCCTTCCTGTCATCCCTTGTTATTTTTCAAAATATTTGACAATGGGATTAAACATTTACG
>PVKS010016164.1:0-44474 GCA_004027875.1 Aplodontia rufa
CTTATTTGAGATGGGGTTTTGTCAGGAGAGTTGATTTCACAAGACAACCCCTTTTACTCTAAACTGTTTGTTACCCTTGCAGAATTCCAACACCTCATGCGCTGTAAACGGAGCTGCTCAGGACACCTCTATTGATGCACATATATTAGCCCATGTTGGTGGCCTCCACTTTCTCTCTGATCCATTCACTATGTTTATTCTCACTCCTCTAATTTGGGGTCTCAAAAGTCCATTTGACAGAGGCTGGATCACTGCATCAGCGTGCTCTTGTCACCACTCTTGACTATTAACTCTGATTGTGCTGGATTGATAGATGGTGGAGACAGTTCCCCTGGACTCACAGATGGTTGGGAAGAGCCTGTCTGGGCATGGAGCAGGAGGAGAAGGACGCAGAGGAAATCCCAGGTGCTGAGAGGGCCTCTCGTGGCGGTGGTGGCACTGGGATGGCAGTTCTATTCCACCTTCCAGCTCTACCCAAATGCCCCATTTTTTATTTTTTAATTTGATATAGGGTCTCTCTAAGTTGCTGAGGCTGGCTTTGAACGTGCAATCCTGAGCTACTGGGATTGTAGGCATGTGCCACTGCACCTAGCTCTGTTTTTTTTTTTTATTTGTTTATTCATTTTTTTGTTTATTTACTTTTGATTGATACTTTCTACATATACGTTAGAGTGAAATTCCTTGTGCTATATTCATATGTGCATTTAATGTGATGTTGTTAAATTCATTTGTACTTTTTCCCCTTTCCTGGCCCTGTTCTCTGCCCCTCTCCATCTCCTTCTATTCCTCAAATCTTCTCTATATCCATATGATATCTGATCCCACCCCGCTTCTATCCTTTTTGCTTAAGCTTCCACATATGAGACAAAACGTTAACCTCATTTAGCATGATGGTCTCCATTTTCATACATTTACCAGCAAACGCCGTAGTTTCATTCATTATGGCTAAGTAAAACTCCATTGTGTATATATACTGCATTTTCTTTTTTGTTTATTCATTAAATATGAACTTACAATTAGGAGGGAAACATTATCAAACAAACAAGAACAAAAGTATAATGGCATGGCAAGGCAAGGCTGATGCCATTCCGTGGTTAACCCCCTTAGGTTCTCCACGGTTTCATGTTTCCCCCTATGAAACCCCCGTGTTAAATGGACTTCCATGGAAGTTGAAGATTTCCCTGAGTTGATTCCCTGCTACTCCCTCCCTCTGGTCTCCTTGATATCCTTCCTATTCCCATCTTCCTCCCTGCCCCCCTCCCTACTTCTCCCAGCATCCTAGGCAAGGTTCCCCCTGTCATGTAAAAATTCATATAAATATTGAGGTTATTATTAGCTCAGCCATCTGTCATACTGTTTCCGATTGTATTCTAGCTTGCACAAATGAGAGAAAATATTCAGCCCTTGAGTCTCTGAGTTTGGGATATTTCACTTAGCATAATTTCTTCCATCTCCATCTATTTGGCTGCAAATGCCATAATATTGTTTTCGCTAATAGCTGAGTAGTATTCCATTGTATATATGTACCAACGTTTTTGAATCCACTTGTCAAGTGAGGGCCCTCTGGGTTGGTTCCATAATTTAGCTGTAGTAAATTGAGCTGCTATAAACATTGATGAAGCTGTATCTCTATATAATATGCCAATACTAACTCTTTTGGGAAATTACCCAGGAGTGGGATAGCTGGGTCAAGGTGGTTCCAGCCCTAATTTTTTGAGGAGTCTCCACACTGCTTTCCACAGTGGCTGAACCAGTTTGCAGTCCCACCAGCAATGTGACAGTGTTCCTCTTTTCCCACAGCCCCTCCAGCATCTGTCATTGTTTGTATTCTTTATTTTTGCCACTCTGACTGGAGTGAGGTGAAATCTCAGTGAAGTTTTGATTTGCATTTCTCTTATTGCTAGTAAGGTTTATGGGCTTTTTGGACTTCCTCCATTGAGAAGTTTCTTTTTAGTTCCGTAGCCCATTTATTGATTGGATTATTTGTGAGTTTGGTGTTTAGTTTTTTGAGTTCTTTTATATTCTGGATATTAGCCCTCTGTCTGAGGTGTAGCAGGCAAAGATTTTCTCCCATTCTATAGGTTCTTGGTATGAAAACAGAACTGAAGACCAGTGGAATAGAATAGAGGATTCTGAGATGAACCCCCATACCTTTAACTATTTGATATTTGATAAAAGGGGCAAAAGCATAGTGTGGAAGAAAGGTAGCCTGTTCAACAAATGGTGTTGGACAAATTGGACAACCATATGTAGACAACTGAAATCGAAATTGGATCCTTACCTTTTACCCTGCACAAAAATTAAATCAAAATGGTTCAAAGATCTGGATATTAAACCAGCAGCTTTACAAATGTTTGAAAAAGAGTAGGATCAACATTACATGATATGGGGTCAGCACCGCCTTCCTTAACAAGACTCCCATGGCACAAACATTAAAGTCAAGAATAAGTGAATGGGATGCAATTAAAACTAAAAATCTTTTGCATAGCTAACGATATAGTCAAGAGTCTCAAGAGAGAACCCTACAGAATGGGACAAAATCTTTGCCTGCTATACCTCGGACAGAGGGCTAATATCCAGAATATGCATTTTCTTGATACCTTTATCAATTGGTGGGCATCTGGGATGATTCCATAATGTAGCTATTGTGAATTGTGCTGCTATAAATATTGAGGTGGCTGTGTCACTGTAGCATCCTGATTTTAATTCTTTTGGATAAATGCTAAGAAGTAGTGGGGTAGCTGGGTCATGTAATGGTTCCATGCCTAGTTTTTTGAGGAATTATCTTAACTGCTTTACAGAGTGGTTGTACTAATTTACAGGCCCACCAATATATGTGAGTCTGCCTTTTTCCCCGTCTCCTTCCCAGCATTTATTTTTTGTGTGTGTGTTCTTGATAATTGCCATTTTGACTAGAGTGAGATGAAATCTTGGCATAGTTTTAATTTGCATTTCCCTGAGCTCTAGAAACATTGAACATATTCGTATATTTGTTGACCACTTGCATTTCTTCTTTTGAGAAATCAGAGTTTAGTTCTTTTGCCTAATAAATGATTGGTTATTTGTTTTCTGATGTTAAGCTTTTTGGATTCTTTATGACAAAATCCCTTGTCAGAGGAGCAGTCAGCAAAGATTTTCTCCCATTCTGTAGGCTTTGTCTCCTCACATTCTTAACTGTTTCCCAAGCTGTGCGAAAGCTTTTTAATTTGATGGCATTCTGCTCACTGATTCTTGGTTTTATTTCTTGAGCTTTAGGCATCTTGTTGAGGAGGTTGTTGCCTGCACCTATATGATGTTAACTCTGTGTTTTCTTCTTGTAGTTTCAAGGTTTCTGGTGTAATTCCTAAAACTTTGAACCATTTTGATTTGACTTTTGTGCATGGCGAGAGAGAGAGATCTAGTTTCTTTCTTCTACATATGGATATCCAGTTTTCCCAGCACCATTTGTTCAAAAGGTATTGTTTCTCCAGCATATGTTTTTGGCACCTTTGCTAAGTGTCAGATGACTGTTGAGTATGTGAGTTTGTCTCTGTGTCTTGTATTCTGTTCCATTGGTCTACATATCTATTTTGATGCCAATGCCATGATATTTGTTACTATAACACTGTAATATAATTTGAGATTGGGTATTGTGATGCTTCCTACATCATTCTTCTTGCTCAGAATTGCTGTGGCTATTCTGGGTCTCTTATCTTCCAAATGAATTTTAGGATTTCTTTTAAAATCAGGAATAAGATAAGGACTTTCACTCTTGCCACTTCTATTCAATACAGTTCTAAAAACTAGGCAGAGCAAACAGGCAAGAGGAATACAAATAGGAAAAGAAGTTGTCAAACTATATCGGTTAGCTGGTAACTTGGTCTTGTGTCTAGAAGACCCAAAAACACCATCAGAAAACTTGTAGAGCAGATAAATTTATTCAGCAAAGTAGCAAGATACAAGATGAGTACTCATAAATCAATTGCCTTCCTAAACTTTCAAGAGCAGGTCTTCTGAGAAAGAAATCAGGAACACAATCCCTTTCATAATAACCTCAAAAAATCTTGAGAAATTAATCTAACCACATGGGTGAAATATCTCTACAATAAAATTATAGAGCATTGAAGAAAGAAATTGAAGACCTTATAAGATGGAAAGATCTCCCATGTTCTTGGGTAAGCAAAATAATATTGTCAAAATGGCCATAATACCAAAAGCAATAGACATATTCAATGCAGTCCCCATAGAACACCAGTGGCATTCTTCGCAGAAATAGAAAAAGCAGCCCTTAAATTTGTAGCTATTCACTTTCACTTTTCATTTCAGTCTCTTAATGTGTCATCATCTCTGTGAGTTGCATGTATTAGTTTCATGTTTTTCCTAAGTTGCTTCATATCAAAAGAACTTATGGGAACTTCCTTCTGTTTTGGCATTAGGCATCTTTAAGTACAGGCCTGAGTCTTTAGCAAGTGTGGGTCTTTGCTGTCTTTAGTAGTGTTTGCTTCACAGGGTGGTTAAGCTGCTATGTTTTTATACTGTTACCATGCCATATCTTCTTTGTCTTTCATGTATTTTCTACCATGAGTCTCTATCAGGACTGTTGTTCTATTGCATAGTTGTGGGTTTTGGTATTGCTTATTTACCCCCACCCCATCATCCTAAAGACTGAGAAGAGAGGAAGCAGAAATCACCAGGTGATGTGGAGGCTAATGACAGTCCATTATGCAGTTTCATAGTCGTCCTTACCAGACTGCCCTCTACTTTCTTGAAGTGTATGTTTCCCTGGGATATGCACTCTGCTGTCATTTCTTCCCAACTTAGAGCAGTGGCCTGGAATCTCAAGGCATTTCATCTGGTGGTTGTGGGCCCTACACCCACTGTTTCCTACCTCCCACACTGCTCATACTCTTATTGCCACCTTCAGATAGGAAGCAGGGGTGCAGTCAGTGGGTATGCACATATGTTTTTGCAGGTAGGATGTGCTCAAGATGCTCTCCTCTGTGATGTTACATGGTCTGGGAGAGAAGAAGCCAAGGCAGCCTGGTCAGGCCCTACAAGCCCTGACTACAGGCTTCTGCTTTCCTATCGATGTGGAGGATGACAGCAATCCTTATAGCAAAGCTCAGTAGGAGGTTTAAATGAGATACTACCTGAAAGTCATGTGGCACTAGGGTTTGCTCCTTTCAACAAGTGTCATATCCAGATCTTCTGAGACCTCTTGTTCAGGCATTTTTTTCTGTAGTTACGTTGGTTCTGCTGAGCTTGTTTCATTTGCCTTAACGTTTTACTAAACCTTTGCTATTTAATAAGGTTGGGGGTGGCGAGTGATTAGGTGCGTATTTGTGGCCTTTTTCCTCCAGCTTTCTTCCTACCAAATAGGAACCAAAATGGCCATCTCCCAATTTTGGGGGAACACCTGATGAGTGGATGAGTGGAAGAGTGGAGGGGCCTTGTTTCTCAACATATCTTTATATTTAAACTTCTCAGTTGTATGCTTTTGCACTTTTTTTTGTTTGTTTGTTTTTTTGTGGTAGCATTCATACTTCTCAGGGTTTTGCCCATTTGCCATCTTTGCCCAGAAGAAGGCTTTTGGGGGAGATACAGTTCTGAGTCCCAGACTGCTTTGCTGATGCTTGAAGTCTATTATGTGTTTTCCCTGATCCTGCTCCATAATAATTATGTTGTAAGATTGTGCCCCACTTCCTCTTATTGTATTTTCTGTCCCCACTTTCATCAGCTTCCCTGTTGGTTTTTCATCTAATTTTTAAATAGAGTTTAAAGAAATTTATTAAAGAAATTTGTGCATTATCTAAGTATCTACCCTAGAAAAATGTGCAATATATACCTTAAATTTAGTCAGTGCATATTATGGTTTCAGTGATTACAGTTTTCCATTTAAGATACTGACAGTAGGGCTGGAGCAGTGGCTTGGCAGTTACGGCACTTGCCTGGCATGCACAAGTACACAAATTCAAACCCTGGCAACACATACACAACGAAGTGCCTGAGAAATGAAAGTCACATGAAAACCTAAATAAAAATTGCTTCTCTCTCTCTCTTCCCTCTTTCTTAAAAAAAAAAAAAATACTGACATTATGCTTAATTTTAATCTTTGTCATAAAGTTTTTTAGAGGAATACAGTGGTAAATCCTTTGTTGACCCTAAACCATGTTTTGTACAGTAATGAGGATAGACTTTTACTGTTCTTGCTAGAAAGCAGCCATACTGCCTGTCATATCAGAAAATTCCTTTCAGATGTTCTGGAACAGGGAGGATGAAGTTGCTCCCCAAGGAGACATCCGTCAATGGGCCTAGAGTGATATACTAAGCTGAGCAAAGGAAGTGACTGACCTGTCTTGACTCTTCAGCAACGTATACAAAAAGGTAGTTGTGAGAGGATAGTGAGAAGGAAAAATGTTGACATTTAAACAAGTTAATATCAATTATGTTTTACCTGCAATGGTGTCTGAAAGTAGTTTCAGATATCAAAGTGTAAAAACTGCATAAAAACATGCTCAATCTGCTGCTTAAGTTTCGGTTTACTTGTGAGCAAATTTAGTAAGGAGGAAAGCTTCAGGTAGCCAGTATTGTGAGTTTCCACCCACATTTTATTATAACAGTTTTGACTAACATTGTTTTAACTGATACTCAGTGTTATTTTAACTGATATTCAGTGTTATTTTAACTGCTACTCCCCCTTTTTTGAGAAACTTGTTCCAAGACCTCAGTGGGTTTCTGAAACCACAGATAATACTGAACCACACATATACTGTTTTTTTTCCTTTACATAATACTGTGATAAAGTTTAAATTATATATTAGGCACAGAAAGAGACTTATAACAATAAGCAATAATAAACTAGAATAGTTATAGCAAAATACTGTAATAGAAGTTATGTGACTGTGGTCTTTTTCTCATTCTACTGCCACAGGACACTGTGTAGTATACATAGTATGCCTACAGTGGAGGACAAAGAGATGCTTCACACCCTGGGCAGGACAAGATGAGATGGCATGAGTTTTCATAAACTGCCCAGAAGAGCAATTTTGAAATAATGAAATATTTATTTCTGGAATTTTCTGTTAATATATTTGGACTGCAATTGATCATGGATAACCAAAGCCTGGGAAAGCAAAACTAAGGATAAATAATTACCACCATCCTATGTAATGAACATTTTTAAATTAATGTACACTGGGTAATGTTTTGTTAGCCAACTGAACCTGAAAAAACAATTAGTGTGGGTGGACATATTCATGTTGTTAAATTTTATGGAATTTTTCTTGCCAGCATAACTAAGGATTTTAGTTTTCTGGTATGATTTGTTTTTATTTTTGATTGGTGTGGGAGGGAAGGTTGTCTTGGGTTTTAAATGTTTTTTCTTTTTGAAGATATGGCTTAGAGTTTTAAAAATCTGAGTAGGTGTTGGCTATATTTTACAAAAATAATGTGCTTTCCAGTAAGTTAGAGTCACTTCATCTTGTTTGGCTTTTGTTTAAAGAATATCCTAATGTCAAAGAGCTAGAAACTAGTTTCTGAAATAACAAAATTTTCTTGTACAGGCATTTAACAAATGAAAGCATGTGGTGGTTTCCCCAGGGAGAAGTAATTTTTATTAATTTGTTCACCTTTTATGGTTTTTGTCACATGCTTGGTTTTTTTTTTATTTTTTTAAGAGAGAACAGTGTGTGTGAGAGAGAGAGAATCAATTTTTATTAAGTTTTTCACATGGCTTTTGTTGCTCTGACACTTAGTTGTGTATGTGAGTGCTGGGGTTTGAACCCGATTAGTATACGTATATTGGTGTATTCCAGGCAAGAGCTGTAACCACTGAGCCACCACTCCAGCCCCCACATACTTTCTTTAATTTGCTCATTTTGCTGTTTGTTTTCTGTTTAAAGTTTTTGCTTATTTGTTTAATAAGTTTGTTAAAGAAGATTACATCACACAGATTGATCCTAAGCAGAAGATCTCAAAGTGTATGGTGGGAGCACAGCATATGGTCATGTCACCTCTGCATAGATTTTGTGCCTTATGATCAGTGCCAGGTCTTTCAGGCCTATAGCTTTTTCCTGTAGTGCCAGCCCTTAAGACCATAGGACAGGATGGAGGTGGGTCTGAGGAAGAAGGTAGAGAGAGGAACAGGAGGCACCCTGGACAAGGGGCCCAAATATTGTGCCTCTTTCTGTCTGGTGGGCCTCTTGGGGTCATTCATTTCTCTCCAGTACCACTTGCTCACTGGGAGCTGACCTGTGATTTTGTCTTGAAGCTTTCTGCCATTGTCACTGCCTTTGATACCAGATGAGATAGGTAGTGATTCATTTTTCCTTTTGTTCTGCTTATCCAGTTATATTTTTTAACTTCCCCTAAGACTTGGTCACTTCAAAAGAGTTTCTCAGGGAAACTACCTCAGGTGGAGGTAGCATGCTTTTAGGGAAGGCAGGTGAGCTGCAGAACCAGGCAGGCGAATCTACCACTAGTCCACGAATCACATGGGTGGGTTGGTTCCTTCACCTCTCTGAACCCTATGGTTTTATCATTTGTCAAATGAGGATGATGATAGTGGCTTCAGAATTCTTGCAAACATAAGAAATGATATGCTAAACTACATAGTACATATACAGTTCTCAGTAAATGGTGATGATCCATTCATAATGATGTTGCTCTGCTAGAATCTTTAAATTTTCATTGTGACCTGCTTTTTGATAAGGAAAGTGACATGTATTCATGCCTTCATCTTCATACTATTGTTTACATATTATTTCTTTTACTGTTAATCTTTTCCTTCTGTATAAATCTGATAAACTGTGAGAAGTACTTATATAGGTATTTTATGTTTATAGCAGAGAAAAGAGATCTAGATACTAAGGATTTTCCACTTGTATATTGAGCCCTTTATTAGAAACCTCATTTAATGAAAACTTCAAGGTCCTTCCCTCCCATACACCAAAGTGCTAGGTGTTGAACCCATAGCCTGTGTGAGTTAGGTAAGCACTGTACTGATGAGCTATATCCCCCATGCCCTCAAGTTCCAGTTTTTATGAAATACAGTGTGACTATATTCATTGCTACAGTTACTTTGATATGTTTTAGAAAGGGAAGAAAAACCATTGATGAGTGTCACTTCCTTTACTTCTCATAGTTGTGGGCATGTACTGTGTTTTCTCCCTATGATGGAAATCACAAAGAAGTCTGAAAAGGAATATCTTCCATATTGTTCTCTTTTCACTTTTCATATTTTGTTTCTTTTAAAAGAAGTGGTTAACATATTCTTTTAATCTCTTCCTGGAGTTTGAAAGCATGGAGATGATTTTGAGCTTTTGGGAAATACACTTGGAATGTTCTCTGGGAAAAACACTACTTTCTTTAAACAAGGAAGATGGTAGAAGAGGTATGCTTTATTGTGTGTTACTTACTCAGTCATTGTCCTTGTGGTAGCAGCTCCTAAGGTGACCACCTGGTATTCACAAGTCTGGAGTGATCCACCCGGCAGCCAGGGCTGAATGTGCTGACTCAGAAGTCATGGGACGCCTCCTCTTAGGTTGTTAGATGTCCGTGGCCTCCCTCTTACACCTTGTTTCTTGAATTACTCAATTTGCCTATGCAACATCAAGGAAGCAGCCCAGTGACCTGGATCACTGATGCAGGACCAAGAAGGGAGGTAGCCTAGAAGCAGAAGACTATAGTTCCCTGAGAAACTCCAAGCCAGAAGAGCCAGCTGGACTCTTTCTGGTTTCCTGATCTACAGAATCCATGAAAGAATGAATGTTATTGTTTTAAACTACTAAATTTTGGAGTAGTTTTCAGTGTACCACAAATGACTAATTTACTCTTTATCATTTACTAATTAGATGTGATGAAACCATGTCTTCTAAAGAATTTTATAAAGACTACATGGTTTTTGTGTTTTACCCTCTTCACACCATTTAGTTGGATTAGGAAATATTGCATGATTGGTTTTCACATTTAAGAGATTTTTTTCAAAAATAGTGTGTAAAAACAAGTGATAAAGACAAATGACATTTGTAAATATCAAAGTATTAAATTGACCTCTCATTTCAGTAGTCAGGTAATTTTTCCTGTAAAGTAAGTATGAAATGTATTTCTAATAAAATCACCCTATCAAAACAATCAGGGTTTTTCTTTAAGACCATGTTTTAATTAACATTTTCACTGCTACAACTAAAAGACCCAACAAGGATAATTTTAGTGGAGAAGTTTGTTTAGGGGCTCACAGGTTCCAGGGTCTTAGTCCATAGACAGCTGGCTCCATTCCTTGTGGCTCGAGGTAAGGAAGAGTATCATGATGGAAAAGTGTGACAGAGGAAAGTGGCTTAAGGCATTGCAATCAGGAAGCAGAGACTCCACTAGCCAGATACAAAATATATACTCAAAGACATGCCCCACAGTGACCACCTCCTCTGGCCACACCCTACCCACCTTCAGTTACCACTCAGTTAATCCTTATCAAAAGATTAATTAACTGATTGGGTTGAGGTTTTCATAATCCAATCATTCCTCTTCTAAGCCTTTTTGCATTGTTTCACACATGAGCTTTTGGGGGCAACTAGCATCTAAACCATAACAGACTGGCTTATGTGTTTATATTTATTTAACACCACAATTATATACATTATGTATACATAGTATCTATTATATACATACCACAAAAAGTAGTAACCTCAAAAAAAATCTAGCCTAGTCATAATTTTTGTGATGTGCTTATAGACCCTAATGTGACTTTAAATCAATCATATATGTATATGGTGTCATATAACATGTAACATTATATATAAAATGGAAAAATGCAGCACATGTGTAAAAGCCATGGTTGGAGAGGCACATTTGTGATGCTGTGTACTTGTTATGAAAGGAGGTTTTCTTGGTGCAGTAGCAGCAGCAAGTCGTCTGATGCATGTGTATTGCTACAGGAGTCCACTAACTCACTTCTATTAGTTTTATCTCTGCCATGTTTAACTTCAAGTAAACTTTATGTTGAAGACTGTTAGGAAGATCTTGGTTTCAGTTAGGTTTGCTGAATCCATTTTCTTTGTGTATGAAACAGCTACATTAATCATTTTGTTTCTGAATGTTCTCCTTTTGGGTGACAAAGGTTGTCAACACTGTAGAACACCCCCTCTGTCACTAAATATCTGCTGGCTGTTTTCCCTCTTTGTGCTAAGCAACATTCTTACCTAGACAGAACTGTGGGGATGAACAAACCTTTCATCTCAGTTGCATCACTGAGATACTGGGCACATTGAAATGAACTCTAGGTCCTGTCAAAGCTTTTTTGGTTTTGCAGGAGAAACATTGCATCCAATAGGGAAGTCACACGAACCGGAAAGGGGCCATCAGACTCAGTGGCTGGAGATTCTAGACCAGGGTTGTCCAGTATTCTCACTAGCCACAAGAGGCTATTTAAATTTAAATTAATTGAAATGAACTGAAATTAAAGCTTGGCTCACATGTGTTACATTTCAAGTGCTGACCACATGTGACTAGTGACTCCAATATCAAGAAGTGCAGACGGACCATTTTCGCCACCAGAGTTCTCTCTTTAGAAGCCTACACTTGATACTAAGCCCAGCCATTCTTTCCATTGCTTCATTCAAGGTCTAAATTGTAAAATAATTGATTGGTCTGGATTAATTCATTTGTATAAATTAATTTCGTACTGAAGTATGAGAGTCAGGCAAGAAAAAACCCCAAAAGACCCTAGGAGCTACTACGGCAAGCACTTGAGTCCTCAGCATCCTAACTATTTAGCATGGTAGAAGGGCTAGCAGTGCTTGTGGTAGATCTGGGTGGACCAAAATGGGTAGATACACATGCTAAGTCTGTAAAATAGATTTAAAAACAAGATCTTGTTCATTTGGGGTATAACAGCAAATGAAGAGTCTTTCAAAAGTTGGAAGTATTGGGGTGGGGGTTGTGGTTCGGCAGTAGAGCACTTGTCTTACTTATGTGAAACCCTGGGTTTGATCCTCAGTGTGGGGGTGGCAGGGAAAAAGATGTAAAGTACTCCATCAAATATTTGTTGTAAAAAAGTGCACATAAACAATTAAAAATAAGTATAGTTTTATAATAAATAAAATTCTGTGTATCCGTTTACCTAACAGTGAACAGGGTAATAGTTGAAAGGGCTTTTGATAATAAGCATTGAAACTAAAAGGCTGTATTGTAAAGGTTTTAATATTTTTGCCAGTCTGCTTAACTTGCTCTGGAAAAATAATTTTGATGTCAACCTTTCTTTCCCTGCCCTGATTCTTAAAAGTTTAAAGTTTTTTCTAAGTGTTACTTTAGCTTAAGCCATTTACACTGGTAAATTTTAGGTAGTGTAGCCACTTGGGTGCTGGTCTTTTCTCCCTCCTCCCCCTTCTTCTCTTCCTCCTTCCTTCCTTCCTTTTCTTTTCTTTCTTCGAGCTTTACAACGTACCGAAAGTCTCATAAAGTAGGTAGTATTGCAACACTTTAAACCGTGATCACAAATTGAAGGTTAAATATTTTTATGGTTTTTGTATAATAGTTGAAAGTCTCTTTATAAGACTGGAAAACATGCCATAGTTGCTAAGCACAGAGCCCTGACCTACCCAGCAGGCTCTATAGTACAGTGTTCTGACAGAGTCCCACAAGAATCTATTGCAAAGGACATCATGCTCTGAGGCTGGCATTTTACCGTGGTGTTTCCTCCCACAGTTCAAGGAAAAAATAACCTCAAATGGGACTTTCTATTTACGAGAGGGAATTTATAAGTAATTCAGAAGTGATATTTACTTCTAGAAGTCAAAGGTCACTTCTAATCATATCAATAAGTGTCCTTAATGCAGTGTCTGTGTAATTTTCAGCTGGAATTATTTGTCATGAGTGTCCCCTTTGTTAGTATAGCCTCTTTTCCCATGAAGTCAGAAGGGAAGGAAAAGGTTAATAATAAAATAAAAGGGGCTGGAGTGGTGGTTCGGCAGTTAAGGTGCTTGCCTGGCATGTGCGAGTACATACATGAGTTCAAACCCCAGCACCACATACAAAAACAAAGTGTACAAGGAATGAAAGTCACATGAAAAACTAAATGCAAAATTGCTTCTCTCTTTTTCTCCCTGTCTCTCTCAGTGTTCCCTCTTTCTTAAAAAAAGAAAAGAAACAAACTTGGCGTATTCCATCTTTGATTTTACTAAAACATATCTTACAGTCCTAAATTCTGCTTACCTATTTATATACTTTTTATTGTGAAGTTTAAAAAATCAAGTAAAACTTATTTTAAATTGTTTTAATATGTGTAAATTTAATAAAGGGAAGTAGCATCTGAATTTAGTATTTCATACTTCTGTTGAGGGCTTTGGTTGGAAGGCAGAAGGATAGAAATCTCAAATTGCTGCTAGCTTCTGCCCATGACATAAAAGGTCTGCATTCCCAAGAGGCAGCAGGGAATACAGAGATTAGAAACTTCACTGGGTTTTAAAAAAAAATTATATTCTTTCACTTCCCTGGCAAAAGCTTGCTGTGCTCAAGCCTACACTGATAGACATTGCTACTTAAAAGGAAGATTGTTTTAAGTGGTATAATCTCAGGAGACCACTATCTAGGGAAAAAAAAATTTCCCCCCCTAGGGAAAAAATTTTTGATGCCTACTCAGAATATTTGGTTAAATCATGGAAAAGTTGTGAGCAGGTATATGACATTTCAAGTATTTTTTCTTTCATCTAAATAACACATAAATGTGGAAACATGTTACATGATTAAATCAATTCTGCCACTTGTGTTAGTGCTTGCTAATTACCTACCCATTTTCATTTCCTGAGTGATACAGTCCCAATTTTATTCTCTATGCTATGGCAGACACTCAACAAGGAGACTACATTTCCAACCTTCCTACAGCTACAGGTGGCTAAATTCTAGTCATCAGATAGATGTAAGCAGATGTTGGCAAGTACTTGGTCAACAGAGCATTCTTTTGTCCTTCCCCCTTTTCTTTCTTCTTGCTACTGGGTTTATAGATATAAGACTTTGGCAGCATTTTGGGACCATGAGCTAACGGAAGATAGAAGATACAGTGTAAGGATGACAAAGGAGAAACGTTGAGTTTCTCGCTTCATAGAATAGCCATATGTAGTCTTTGTTCAGCCTTCAGAAAACTGGTCCCTAAATTTTGCTTTTGCATTGCCAAGTTTCAAGAAAGTGGTTAAATCAAAGTAATAAAATTATAGATACACCTTGTTAAAGAGACTGGATTTAGTGACATGGATGGCACAAAAGCTGATGATCTGGTGGCATCGTGTGGTACATTGTGCCTCCTGAGAAGCTTGCTCCCCATATTCATTGTGTAATGCTCACCCTCAGTGCTCATCAGTAGTTGGAAAAGAGAAGCCTTGAAACTCAATGTAAAATCTTTAAAAGAATATTCAGAACATGCATTTAGAATTGTGGCTATTGTAAGTAACTTTGACCACCATCTGAGCACAATTGTTGATGTTTTAAGATACAGCTCCGCTAAAAGGAACCAGGTTCTGAGGAGGAAATGTATGACATGAGCTTAGTACATTTTGTCATACTGTAACAATAAGTTATAAAAGACTAAGTCTTAAATAGGTAAAAATTTGTATTTTAATGATTCTCAACAACTAAAATTGGGTGAAAAATATTGGTCACCTTTAGAGGAAAATAAAAGAAAATAGCCTTTCAAAAACTGATTATAAACTTTTTAAAAAATTATTGGTACATTACAAGCAAAAGCAACAGATAACCCATTTAGTGTACTTTCTTGCTTTTACTTTGTCTGTGGTTCAGAGTCATGTACTTTGAGAATCTCATTACCTGAGAAAGAATTTACTTTGCATTTGAACAGTTAGTAGATGATTAACAGGTCTACTCACCCTCGCCCTGCACGTAGGCACTTGTTGTCACCCCTGCTCCAGGGAGCAGCAGTGACTCCCTCCCTCCTCGCACCACCAGACCTTTTTTCATTTCATAAGTTAAGTTTTGAAATTCTTTGTTTATTGTGCTTTGAATTACTGGCATTCATCATTTATTTTATTTATTTATTTTTTTAAAGAGAGAGAGACAGTGAGAGAGAGAAAGAGAGAAACAACTTTATTTAGTTTTTCACATGGCTTTCATTGCTCCAACACTCAGTTGTGTACGTGATGCTGGGGTTTGAACCCGGGTCCTCGTGCTTGCCAAGCAAGCACCGAAACCTCTGAGCCAACCGCTCCAGCCCTTCATCATTTATTTTTAACATCCTTTTCATCTATTTTAATTACATTACCTGTTTAGTGCCACAGAGAAGGAAACAGTTCATTCCTGGTACTTTTATTTTCTCTTCACATACATACATTCCCTAATTAATTCAGTAAGTATTAAATAATTAGGTAATTGATGTTTAAAATGCTAAATACTGTGTAGGAATCATGGTATACTGTTACATAGCAGTGTAATGGTGGTTTTGCCCAACTGTTTTATTGGTATTTTAGAACATGGGGACTTTGGAAGGGCTAAGAATATATTATTTTTCACATTTAGAATGATAGTTCCCGATTTCCTAATTGGTAACAATAATAATATATTGTGGCAGAGAAACTTGAGTGGCATCTGTGAGACTCAGGTACAACCCAACTTATTGTCAGTTTTGGTGGCCAAGGGCTTGCCTTCCTCAATGTTTCCCCAACCTTGGGCAGCATAGCATGGACCAAGAAGTCATCTGGTAAGGGTAGGACAGGTAGTAAGCATAGATCTTACTATAGAGATCTTACCTTGGACCTCAGTGCCTCTCTGGTCAAACCTAATGCTCGGCAGATACTAATGACCCCTATGCTTAGGCCTCTGGAACATAATCCTGGTATTAGGTTGACATGTAATCCTAGTCTATCAAAATTTTACTCCAGTCAGCATCACCTGTACCTGATTGCAGCTGTCTTGAGTAATGAGGCCACCTTAGCAGTTATGTTAGTTTTTCACTGCTGTGATTAGAATATCTGACAAGAACAACTTACAGGAGGAACGATCTATTTTTGATTCACAGCGTCAGATCTAAAGTCAATGGTTGGTCAGCTACATTGCAGAAACATGGTGAAAAGGCATGGTAGAGGAAAGCTGCTCAGCTATGGCAGCTGGAAAACCAGTCTGGGGGGAGGGGGCAGATAAGTAGCAGGAAGAGATCAGGCATAGAGATAGTCCCCAGGGTCACACCACCAGTAACCTACTTCTTCCAGCTTTCCCCACCTATCTACAGTTACTACCCAGTAATCCATATAAATTTTAAGTTCATCAAATGGATTAATCCACTGATGAGGTTATAGCCCTCACTATTCAATCATTTCACTTCTGAACATTGTTCCATTACCTAACACATGAGCTTTGGTAGCAACATTCTAGATCCAAATCAGTACAATAAGCAGTCCATAGCAGTGTGAGCCTTGATCTTACCTAGTGCTGCATAGTCTCAGGAGGCTGTAGACTCGGGATGTGACTCAGCTATTGTTGTGTTTGTGACATAGGAGCCTGTAGCTGTGTCTTCCACAGTGATTCTTTCAGAATCAGATGGAATTCCATAGTTCTTATCCACAGGTCAGTGACTGTGGATGATGAATTGGGGCCTACCCCAAGCCCTGGGAAGAGGCTTGCAGAGACAAACTATCTGTTTTAGATATTTACCCAATTCATACAAACAGCACATTGAGATTTGGTAAAAACCTGCAGTTGGATCACCCTCTGGTGCAGAAGCAGTGACAGCACACCAACAGCAGACTCACCATGAACTTGGAGTCAGGATGCCATCTAGTGCTAAAATAGTGGAAATGACTTCTGTCTTAGAGGAAATAAGCAGCCTGCTTGAATTTCTAGAAAGATAGTCACAAACAAAGTCGGGTTATAAAACTCTGAATTCTTCTTGCCTGTAATCCCAGAAGCTCAAGCAAGGTGAGACAAAAGGGTTACAAGTTCAAGGCCAACCTCAGCAAATTAGTGAGACCTAGTCTCAAAAAAATAAAAGGCCTGGGGTTGTGGCTTAGTGGTTAAGCACCCCTGGGTTCAATCCACCATTATCAAAACCAAACAAAACCTGAAACCTTCAATTAGGTATTAGGTCTACATACCTAATTCTTCAATACTCACAAGACACGTTGCATATCAACAAGCATTATGAACTTTCAGGGAACCGTAGCCTCACATAAGCATCAAAATAAGGCACAAGAAACCAACCAGATAGAAACTAGTGTGGGTGAACTCAGCTGGAGAATTTAAAATAGCTGTTCAAGTGACACAGCAAAATCTACATTCATAGCAGCTCAATTTACAATAGCTAAATTGTGGAACCAACCCACATACCCTCACTGGATGAATGAATTCAAAAACTGTGGTACATATATACCATGGAGTTCTCCTCAGCAATAAGAAACAACGATATTGCAGCTTTTGAAGGTAAATGGATGGCTATGGAAGAAATCATGCTGAGTGAAGTCAGCCAAACCCAGAGAGAGTCAAGGGTCGAATGTCTTTGCTCATCTGTGGAGGCTGGAGCTAGACCCTGGCCAGTATGAAAAGTAGTCAACTCTCATGTGTTAAACCCAGCAAAGGTGTAGTGACATACAACCTAAGGCATTCATAGAGATGTATTGGGAAGGAAGGGAGAGGGGGGTTGGGGAGAAGGATAAGGGTGGGAAATTAGTGGGGGCTTTAGGGGGTAAATCTAATTTTCATAATATATACATATATTGTTTCTTTGGAAGCATATTTGTACAACAACTAAATTTAGAATATAAAAAAAATAGCTGTTCAAGGGAATGGAGAAAGGAGTCAATTCAGCAAAAGAAAAATTAATTCTAAATATCTATGCATCCTACTATGTAAAGCAGATGTTAATAGACCTCAGGAGAGATAGACCCCAATATATAGTAGTAGGGGGCTTTAATCCCCACTTTCAGCAATGGGCAGATTATTCAGTCCGAAAAAATCACCAAAGAAGCAGCAGAGTTAAATTGCATACTAGACCAAATGGACCTAACAGATATTACAGAACGTTCTATCCAGCTTCTGCAGAAAAACATTGTTCCCAATAGCACATGAAATTCTCCAGGATAGATCATATGATAGGCCACAAAATAAGACTTAGTAAATTTAAAAAATTTTAAATAATGGTAGGTGTCTTTCCTGACCACAAGGTGATAACACTAGAAATCAGTAATAAGAAAAACTAACTACAAATACATGTGAATCAAAGTACTCTTGGACAACCAATGAATTAAGGAAGAAATCACGAAAGGACATTTAAACATTTTTTCAAATAAATGAAAATGGAAACACAGCATACCAAAACTTGTGGGACACAGCATAGGAAATACTAAGAGGAAAGATTATAGCTGTCAATGCCAACATCAAAAAGCAGAAATATCTCAAACAACCTATCACTGCATTTTAAGAAACTGAGGGGCTGGAGCAGTGGCTCACCAGTTACATGCGTGGCTGGCATGGATGAAGATGTGAGTTCAAACCCCAGCACCACGTACACAATGAAGTGTCAGAGCAATGAAAGCCACATGAAAAACTAAATAAAATTGGTTCTCTCCCTCCCCCCTCACTCACTCTCTCTCTTTAAAAAACAATAACAACAAAAAGAAACTATGAAAACAAGAACAAATCAACCTCAGGATTACTATGAGGAAAGAAGTAGTAAAGACCAGGGAAAAAAAATCAACGACACACAGACTAAAATAAAATACTAAAGATAATGAAACCAACAGTTTATATTAAAAAATATAAGCAAAATTGACAGATCCTTAGACTAAGAAAAAGAGAAGACTCAAATCACAGATGAAAATGGAGACATCATAACTGATACCACAGAAATATTAAAGATTATAATGAACAACTGTATGACAGCAAACTTGACACCTTAGAACAAATTCATGAACACATACACCTTACCAAGATTGAGTCATGGATTAAAAAATACCTGGTGAATAAATATATGAGAAAATGCTCTACATCATTAGCTATAAGGGAAATGCAAATCAAAACTTCAATGAGATACTACCTCACTCCTGTTAGAGTGGCAAAAATGAAGAATACAAACGACGACAGATGCTGGAGGGGCTGTGGGAAGAGGAACACTGTTACACTGCTGGTGGGACTGCAAGCTGGTTCAGCCACTATGGAAAGCAGTGTGGAAAGCAGTGTGGAGAATCCTCAAAAAATTAAGGATGGAACCACCTTACGACCCACCTATCCCACTCCTGGGTATTTTCCCAAAAGAGTTAGAATCAGCGTATTATAGTGATGTGGCTTCCTCAGTGTTTATAGCAGCTAGACTATGGAACCAATGCAGATGCCCCTCACTCGACGAGTAGATACAAAAACTTGGGTTCATATATACAATGGAATACTACTCGGCCATTAGAGAAGACGATATTATGGCTTTTGATATCAAATGGATGGAGATGGAAAGAATTATGCTAAGTGAAGTATCCCAATCTCAGAGACTAAAGGGCCGAATGGTTTCTCTCATCTGTGGATGCTAGAATATATGGGGAAGCAGTAGGGTAGACGGCTAACCTAACAATACTTCAAATTATATGACTCTCAGAGTAATAGGGGGATGGCTCCCTAGGATACTTGGAGGCGTAGGGAGGGGGATGGGGAGGGCGGAGGGTGTATGAAGAACTCATAGGAGACTGGAGAGTGGGAATATGGGGGAACCATCCCAGAAGCCGATGTCATCCCTCCACGAGATACCCATTTAATGCATGAGTTCTTCTGGGGGAAACTGCAGCAGGTGAAACCCAAGGTGGTCATCCATGTTTTGACATTACCCCTGGATAACAAAGTATATATACACTGATTACTGTTGGTTTGATAATGTTTCCCCCTCAACTGTATCTCTATATACTTCTAATAAAAAAAAAAGAAAAAAAATATCTGGTGAGACTAATAGTGAGCAATAAGATTGAACCAGTAATTTTAAAAAGTCCCCTGTTAAAGAAAAGCCCAGGACCAAATGGCTTCACTACTGAGTTTTACCAAATATTTAAATAATAATATTGATTCTTCTTAAATTATTCCCAAAAAATTTGAAGACAAAAGGAATTTTTGGAAACTTACTCTACAAGGCTCACATTTCCTTGACACTAAAACCAAGCAAGGACATAACAAAAAAAAAAAAAGCTAAAGCCAGTATCCTTGATGAACACAGATACAGAAATTCTCAACAAAATACTAATAAACCCACACTAGCAACAATTACAGAGATTATTCACCATGACCAAGCAGGATTCATTTGAGGGATGCAAGCATAGTTTGCATACACAAGTCAATAAATGCGAAGCAAATATCAGACTGAAAGAAGTAGTGTGATCATCTCAATACATGCAGAAAGATATCAGAGGCATTTGTTAAACTTCAGCATCCTTTTGTGATAGAAACTGAACAAATTAAGCAGAGAAGAAACATACCTCAGCATATTAAAGGCCATATATAATAATCTAACCCCTATCATAATACTGACTGAGGAATAGCTGAAAGCTTTTTCTCTAAGTTCTACAAGACGAGACACTTACCAGTACTTTTATTCAGCCTAGTACTAGAAGTCCTACCAAGAGCAGTCAGGCAATAAAAAGTTGGAAAAGGAGTCCAATTATGACTATGTGCAATGACATGCTCTTTTACATAGAAAACTCCAAGATGCCACAAAAACCTTTTAGAACTAATAAATTAATTTAACAGCATTTCATGATACACAATCAATATGCAAAAATAAGTCATTTTTATACCTCAGCAAATTATTAGAACTAGAAATCAAGGAAGCAGTCCCATTTATAATAAATGCTTAGGAATATATTTGTATGTAACCAGAAAATCACAAATAGCCAAGCAAAAAGAACAAAGTAGGAGACATCCCACCATCTTCTTCAAAATATGCTAATATTGGCATTAAAACAGACACATATACCAATGAAACAGAAGAAGCCAAAAGTAAATCCACACATTTACAGTCAACTGATTTTCAACAACTATGTTAAGAATATGAATTGGAGACAGGACAGTATTTTCAGTAAATGGTGCTGGGAGAATGGAGGATATTCACATGCAGAAGAAAAAACTCTATGTTACTAGTTACAAAAATCAACTCAAAATAGATTATTAAAGACTTAAATGTGAAACCTGAAACTGTAATTACTACAAGAAAATGTAGGGGAAATGCTTCAGGATATTAGAATTCCCAAGACTCCCCAAATTAGCAAAGAAAAGCAAAAATAGACAAATAGGATTTCATCAAACTAAAAAGCTGATGCTCAGAAAAGGAAACAGCATAAAGAGACAACCTACAGAATGGAAGAACATATTTGCAAACCATGTTTCCAATAAGGGATTAATATCTAGAAATTATAAGGAACTAAAAAAAACCTCAATAGCAAAAATAATAGTAATAATTAGTTATTTAAATAGGCTATAGATCTAAGTAAACATTTCTCAAAAAGACTTGCAAATGGCCAACAGGTATGTGAAGAAATGCTCAACATCACTAATCTGGAAAAGGTAAATAAACCAAAACCACAATGAGATACCACTTCCAAAAAGAAGGTGGTATTTCACCTTAAAAAGACAAAAGTAAGTGTTGGTGAGCATGTTGAAAAAAGGCTACCTTGCACACTGGGTGGAAATGTTAATCAGTACAGCCATTAGGAAAAACAGTACAGAGGTTCTTAAGACAATTAAAAATCCAGCAGTCCCACCTCTGGGTATATGTCTGAAAGAAAGAAAAGCAATAAAACAATATGATGGAGAGATGTGTGTGCACTCTCACGTTTATTGTAGCAGTTCTTACAATCATGTGGCTTTTCATGTTTTCCCGTGTGTATGTAACTGCCACTATCAGGTTTTTACAGTATTCTAATTCCGGGAGAATGATAGTATAAGAGAAATGATGAATGGGTGTAAACTTTGTGGACTTGTAAAATGTTGAGGTTCTGCTGAGTAAAAAATGTGCCATTAACAAGTAGGGTTGCATTTTATAATTTTGATCAACCTACATTCAGCTTTTTTCAGAACCCGGGAGTAATCATTTTTAACATCATGATACTATATCATCAAAATTTTCACCAGCTCTATGAGTAAATATAATTACCTGGGGTATAGTATATCTGTGTTCTAATCAGTTGCTGTTGAACACACTATAAGTACTTGTCTTTGCCATGCAATTTGTCTATTACCTCCCAGACCTGTCTTTACTAGGCTGACCAGCATCATTCCTTATAATTTAAATTTAACAAAGCTTTGTTCTTTTCAGTCATATTTTCTGCTATATCTTAACACATGTACTATCTCTTAACTGCTTGGGGAATTTAAACACTAATAACTGCATTTTATAGACATGTCACTTATTTATATTGAAAATAATCTATAGGAAATGTCAGTGCTGTACCAGTTTATTGAGATTTTGTTTTTTAATCATAATTCTTAAATGCTAGTCATGGTTTGTTTTTGTTTTTTGTTTTTTCCTTTCCTGGACTGTGAGAGAGATAGAATTAGTTTTATTTAGATTTTCTCCGATACTTCATTTTGCTGGGGTTCGAACCCACGTCATGTGAGCCAGGCAAACACCGTAACTGCTGAGCCACCATTCCAGCCCCCCAGTCATGGTTCTTAATATGGTCTAAAAACAACATATTAAGCTCTGTGCTGTCATCTCATGTTATTGAACATGTAGAAACATACTTCATTACTGAAGACAAATACGCTTCCCCTTCTTCCTCTTCCTGCAGAGGTAGGGATTGAACCCTGAACCTCAGGCAGGCTACCACTGAGCTGCACTTCCAACCCCAAATATGCTGTCTTTTATATATATATATATATAGTATTTTTTTTAAAGAGAGAGAGAGAGAAACAATTTTTTAAAAATTTTTCATGTGGTCTTGGAGCAATGATTGCTCCAAGACCTTGTTGTGTATGTGGTGCTGGGGTTTGAACTCGAGTACTCATGCATACTGAGCAAGCACTGTAGCCGCCGAGCCACCACTCCAGCCTCCCAAATAAGCTGTCTTGAACTTTGTGGTCTTTTTTTTTTTTTTTCCTACTTTTCATGGAGATGTGAATTTAAAAAAATAATGGTTTCACTTTCCTTTTAGAGGAAAGCAGTTGTGTGTGAAGTTTTGGGAGTGGTGGAGACTGGGGGTCAAACTAGAGAGCATTACACCAAAAAAGATGCAGCTGTAGTTGACTTTCAAGTGGAAATGTGGTATGGGGGGGATAAAATCTGTGAGTTGATTAACTATTGCAGGGATAAAACTGTTTAAAACTGTTTAAACTTTTGTGGGCCAAATGAAGTCCAGTAGCTATCATCATTTACTTTTTCTTATCTAAACTTGGTAATCAGCTGCTTGCTCCTCTGCCTCTTGGTCACATGAGCCCTGGGCAAGCCAGCAGCCATTTTAAGAGTAAGTGATAGACAGATCTTAATGTTGTAGCTACTTTATATGCTTATCAGTAGAAATAGAGGCTACACCTAAATAACCTGGTTTTGTACATCTTTATGTTTAATGAGATCCTGTTCACTAGAAGCCATTATAGTGAATAGGTAGAAGGATTGAATGAACTAGCCAGTCTTCAACAAAACAGGCCTCTTTTGCTACAGAACTCCTGACCTAAGTTTACCCTAAACCATGCCACTGCAACCACTGCATTCCTTGGAGTTGAAGAGTTACTCAGTTCTCAAAGTCTCCAAAGTAGTTAAGTAGCAAAGACAAATCCAGAGGCATAGTTCTGACTCCATGCAGTGGATTTTCCCACTGGAAGGCGGAGATATCCCGGTGAGAGAGCATCTTCAAAAGAGGAGCCAACAGGGACAGCTGGACTTGAACTGAGAAAATGGACAGTGTGGGGCAAAGCTGACTTTCACAAGTAGTTGTCTGC
Organism: Aplodontia rufa; assembly: GCA_004027875.1. Lineage (NCBI taxonomy): Eukaryota > Metazoa > Chordata > Mammalia > Rodentia > Aplodontiidae > Aplodontia > Aplodontia rufa. Next base: position 23,875 of record PVKS010016164.1, read on the forward strand.
TTTTACTTTTACTAAATTAAAATGAGTTTATAATTCATTCACCATAAGGCATTCTTTAAAAGTATTTGAGTTGAACTCCTCAGAATTTGCTAAACTGAAAGATAACTGCCAAGCTTGAAAGAAATCTTCACTCTAGGCAGTGGACTCAGGACAATATTGCTTGTCCTCTCTTATGATTGTGACATATGTGGTTATTATGGTTGGATTCAGGAATACACACCAGCAGTGTTTCAGGTGCTAAAGTCACTTAATAGTGGTGTAAAATACTCAAGTTTTTGGTGATGTTATTAATTGAATAAACTAATTAAGAAATTAGGCTCTGTTTTGAAGTAGTGTTCCAGTGACTAATTTGACTTATAAACTTCTGGCCCTAGTTTATTTGCATGAATGAATGAACAAATGAAACATCAAAGTACCAAAATGAAAAGGTTTCTAATGATCTCCTGCCTTTCCTCTCTTAATCCCTCAGGGGGAACTCAGCGATTACCGCGTGCCATTGGGATGTCTCTGGCCAAGGAGCTCATCTTCTCTGCACGAGTGCTTGATGGCCAAGAAGCCAAAGCAGTAGGCTTAATCAGCCACGTTCTAGAACAGAATCAGGAGGGGGATGCTGCCTACAGAAAGGCTCTGGACCTGGCAAGAGAGTTTCTACCTCAGGTACATCTAACTAGAATTCCTTTGCTTCTCAGTTTAGATAATTTCATAATACGTAGACTAAAACAGCAGTTATTTCCTTGGCAGACTTTGCAAGTAAGAGACTGCATTTGTAGCTGTAAAACTAGAAATGTTAAACTGGATTAACATTAAGATCCCTCGGAATATCTTAAATTAAAATTTGGAGATAATCCAAGGGTCATACTGTGACCATGCTTTGATCATACTGCACATGAAAAAGGCTTGGCATCTGTGGCACAACTTCCTAGCAAATTGTTTTGTTTACCAGCTAAGTGCTCTGCTAAGTCACGCCCATGGAGAGAGAGAGCACTGGATAGGCTGTTACCCTGGACTACCTCTAAGTCAAAATACATTGAAACACGTGCTTAATAAGTAAGGATACTGTGAGCTGTAATGTCACACTGGGCTTTCATTGTGATGGCTTCATTTGGGTAACCTGCTTGAGAAGCTACAGTTTGGTGTGTGGTATGTCTTTCTTTTTTCTGAAAATTCAGGTGTTGATATTGCTTTGAAGCTTTAATGCATGTTGGATATACTCAAAAGTATACTTAAAAGATCTGTATCACATGCAGTTATTTGAGTATGACTCTGAATAAGTAAAATTAACAGTACATTGATGGTTCCTTTTTAAGGGATTTTTTTTCTCTTTACTTAGGTATATTTTCTGAAATATTCCTTTGGTCTGAAATCACAGATTAAAAAGATTTAAACTTAAGAAGGAGAGTCTCCTTTTGCTGCATAAGTGATCAGTGATAATCTCTTTATCCCTTATGGAGCTTGACCTGTTTGGGGGCCATTGATCCTTTTAGGAATGTCACAAAGTCTCTCTTCAGAAAGTACATAGACTGGGCCAGAGTAACGGCTTGGCAGTTACTGTACTTGCCTGGCATGTGCAAGGACATGGGTTCAAATCCCAGCACATGTACACAATGAAGTGTTAGAGCAATGAAGGCCACATGAAAAACTAAATAAAATTGATTCTCTTTCTCTCTCTCTCTCTCTCTCTCTCTCACTGCCCCTCTCTCTAAAGAATAAAATAAAATAAAGCACATAGACCCCCTCCCCTTTAATCAGAGTTCCACATCTCGTTCCAGAAGGTATTCTTCACCTAAGCACATGAGAACTTCTGCTGTGGGACCATAGTCCTGCTTTCCTCTGATAGATTTGTCCTCAGAACTGTCACACAAGGCTGCCCCATGGAGTTGGCTTCTATAATCACACTTTGGGTGTTGATGCTACTGTGATCCTTCTTAATTAACTTATACAAGCAATCAGCTCTCTCACGGAAGAGCCCTTTTGAAACTTATTCCCTGTATAAGGTGATGCTGAGCCTTTCACTCAATAGAGGCTGAGTGCTTCTTGAATTGATGGAGAGAGAACTACTGTAAAAAAAAAGAATCATTCATTACAACCTTGGTATTCCCCCAGAGTATTAGGGAAATATGTACTGAAAGACAGAATAAAGTTACAAATGTCAGGGAAAGTAATAGTTCAAATATTGCTTTAATGACTTTCCTTGGCTTGAAACCTTACAACCAAAATATATTTAAATTGAAATCAAGAGGTATGTCCAAGAAAGGCCATGGTGTCATTCTGGTTCTGATTAGTCATGGTGCTAATGGACCTGAGTGTATGACTCCATGCTCCAGAGCTCCATGTAGGAGGCTTATCTTCCAGCTTGCATTTTCTCCCATGAGCATCAGATCAGTTAATGCCATAGCTGTCTGCGTCTTCCTGTCTGAGATGGGGTAGCACTGTCCTCCCTCTGCCTTTCTCTGGCCTGCTAATCTGACAGTGAACTGCCTTCATTACTTTGGTGAGCCATGCTGTCTGGGCAGACTTCATTATCTTTCATCTGAAGGATACAGTACAGTACAGTAATGGTTAAAATTAGTTTTTCTCAAAGTCAGACAAATATATGAGGCGATATTGAATGACCTTACATGAAAACTATATGTATGATTACCAGAGCAAGTATTTTTACATTTGTTACTTTGGTATTGAATGATCACTCTTCCAAATAATGAAAACCCTTATATAAAGTTAATGTTTCTAGAGAATTTACGTAGGTCAAATTGATATTAGAAATCTCTAGATAAGAAGAAATGGCTTTTTTTTTTTCTTTACTTCATCCATTCTCTTGTTAAAGTTCTTTGTTGTATCTCTTTTGGGGAGCCTACCTTGCATTTTAATTCACAAGGCCATTTAATTGAAAATAAGCTATTGAATCCACATTTATTACCTATAAAGCAATATTTTAGAAATTTAAAATGAGATTGAAGAACTAAATTTCATTTGGGGAATATGGTTTTTCACTCAGATAATTTGGATTTTGACTTCCACAGACTACAAGTCATTTTATCCCATTCACAGAAGGTACCTAGATCTTCTCTCCATGACCCAGACACACCCAGTGCAATGCAGGAACCCTGCTCAGAGGGTGTGCCTGTATTAATCCACCATCATCACAGTGAGTTATCTATGCCAAAGGAGAAGAGATACAGAGCCTTCTCTGAAATGGATGAAATCAAACCTACCCCCAGTGGCAGCAAGCTGGTCTGTAGTCCTAGTTTCAGTCATAATTGCTGCTTAGTGTGGTCTCAAGCCAAAGATTTCCTTTCCTTTCCCCTACTTAACCTCTGGGGAGAGTATTGAAGAACATTGGGCCTTCAACTGTACATCACTGCCTGTTGCCTTCAGGGATCTAAAGTTTGCAGTAACAGAATACTGTGGACTGTAAATTAAACTTGCTGATGCAACACAATTGTTATAGTTGCTGTTTAAATAAGACCTTACAAAGCTCAGAAAAGAGATTTTCCATCTGGTAGCTCATAACTGTTGGCTATGCCATGTGTCCAGTAGTGGGAATTTCTGAATTTTACCAAGGAGTACAATATAATTTGCATAAATAATAATTAAAATTTCTTTAATTTGAATTTTAGGGACCTGTTGCAGTGAGAGTGGCAAAATTAGCAATTAATCAAGGAATGGAGGTAAGTTCTTTAATGCTCAAGTTAGTTATTAGAATGACTAGTAGAGATTAATCTAAATGAACTGTGTTTAGACTTACATGGTGGATTTTTTGTTTTGTTGTATTTTGTTTTTGGCACTAAATATCAAACCCGGGGCATTCAACCCTGAGCTATATTCCCAGCCCTCTTTTTTATTTTTATGTTGAGATGGGGTCTTACTAAGTTGCCCAGGATGGTCTTGAACTTGAGATCCTTTTCCCTCAACCTCCCTTATCACTAGGATTACAGGCATGTGCTACTGTGTATGGCTTCTCCATTATTGTTTAATGTTCAAAAATGTACCTGCTTGATGCTACTATTACTGAAAGGTTCAAGTTCATTTTGACTACATCAGTGACTTCCTTTTGCTATGGTTATTGCTGAGTTAGTATTGCAATCACAGAACTCAGAATTTCACTGATGCCCTGAAGCTTATAATATGTTTATTTTTGCCATTTAATTGATTAAACCAATTCATTGGCTAGTAGTGTTTCAGGGACAGATGAGACAGACACCAGAGGAGTTCCAGGAAGCAGTTTTATTCAAAGCTACGCAGCTTGGTACAAGGAGCATGGGTGTCTCAAATCCTAGACCCCAAGTTTGAAAACTCTTACAGTTTTATACTCAGTGGAGGTTACATAACATTTAACTTTTTCCATTTTGACAAGTGAGACAGTGGTTTCACAAGTTTTTACAGAAATAACACCTTCTGCACAGGGTGTTTTCTGGGGTAAAGGCTCATCCGATAACTCTTTTAAGTTAGATAAGCATAGCTTAGAGCTTCACTGTCCCAGAGGAAGTTACAAACCACAACATACTTCTGTGCAAACTAACTTCTGAGCAGCTCATGTGGCAAAGATATTACTGACAGAGGCCAGTTGAGTTGGTTTAAACTTACATTGTCACCATAATTAGGGGCAGGGTCCTTAAACCCCTAACTCAGTCTCCTTCATTCCCCCCTTTGATGCTTTAATTTAATCCTTAAATTAAAGAGCATCATCTTCTTGTCATAAAGCTGTATATAACATCTTAATTCTAGCTATTGTTTGTTTCTATACTAGAACTGATTATTTTTATGCAGAAGGGAGCCAAGCATGGTAGCATTAGTCAAGTTAACAGTATAATTCCTATTATACCAATAGTACAAGTTCCCTTCCAATTTGTTGGGAGGTGTGTGCTTACCTTTTTCCCACAAATCCAAAATAGCCTATCTGGCGGTTTCCAGTCAGATGAGGCTGGATTACCCCAGAATTTATGAATCTCAGAAATGCCTCGAAAAGAACTGAGCTGTACAGAGTTTGGACTGGTGCAGTTGAAAAGAGTGGTTTCTCCAGGGCGTTCTACATCTGAGACCATTAAGACCACGTCCTAGACTGTATGGATTATCTGCCCAAAACCAAGTAGGTTTGTTTGACCAACATGTGTCATTTCAAAACAGTGTTCTTTCACAAGGGGTCTTTCCAACAAACTGTGTATGTTGTAACCCAGATTTACCAATACAATGTTTTTAAGAACTTCTCAAGTGAGAATTTAGCTCTGGGGTCTTTCACCCTCTAGATCAATGTGGGTCTGATTTCACTGTAACAGGGAATAAGCATCCAAATTCATTTGTATCCAGGGTCATTCATCACTCATGAGGGCTCCTTCACAGACCCAACAGTTTTAGTTCCAAGACTTTTGACTATTCACTCAGTTAAGTCTAAAAAGAGATTACTTCCCAAGAAGGGCTGGTTAAGGTGAGGGTTGAGACCCTTTTACAGTTTAGCAGCTGGGCTAGAGCTTTTAGTGATGGGGCCTGGGATGGTCGTTTTAAATCATCTTATTAATTGTACCGACTTTGTAATAGACCATCCCAACACATGGAGTGCATGGTAAGTAAATAACTATGATCCAGCCATAGTGGCAAGCAGTTACGTATGGTAACTATTAAAAACCATAGATTTTTGTCAGCATAGGTTAATCTATCAAATAATGTCAACTTAATAACACCAAATAAGTCCTAAAAATCTTATGTAAGCAAAATAGAAAAGTGTAAATAAGACTTTGTTATCAAGAGTCCAGTCATAAAAAAAAAGAGTCCAGTAATCAGGGGTCACTGTTGTCAGTCCTGTGGCAAAGACCAAGGAAAGAATATATAGTTAGAAGCAGAAGGTGGCAAGGCATCATAGTATAAGAATGAAAAGATTATATTGCCCATTTTTCACATTGGTCAGCCAATCTCTGGGTGACTGATGTAGGGTTGTAGCTTCCTCAGGCTTAGACCGTAAGCAGGCTCACCAGCTTCCAGAGTGTGGTCAGATCAAAGCTGTTGTCCTTTTGGTCCTCAGTGTTGTTCGAGGTTTTCTTCTTCTGGATAGTTAACCTGAGGAGTGCCATGGGGTCTGGGTCTAGAGTATCAATCTGATTGGGACTTTGGGGTCTTAGTTGTCCAAGTAGGGGGCTTTTGTCTAAAAACCTCATTTTTTTTCCTCTGTATGACTGTACTTTGGTTACAGCTCTCCTGCCAGATGTCCAAGACCAAGTTGGTCAGATTTTACTGGGTTGCAAATTGTTAGTATGACCCTGGATTTCTCAGGGTCATTCTTGGGGACTTATGAGAGGTACTACCTTCCATCAGGATGAGTCAGGGTCTTGATGACCATATGTAGCTTCTCTGGAAAGCATTAGGGATATTTCCTTTTTCAATGACCCTCCTTTGGCAGCATGCACATTGATTTAGCTTTTTTATTTCCTAGGGTCTCTGTAATCTTCTTGTTGGGAAGTCACGTGACCCAGATTTTCAAAGCCCTTGGAGAAGTCCCATTGTTTTCTGAGTCTTGGCTGACCTTGAAGAGCAGTTGCCAAAATATTGGCTATTCTTTGGCCCTTTTATTATCTTAACTTTAATCTCTACGTTTTTTGGGTTTTAAACATCCAACAGGCTAGTTTTATTAATCTTCAAGTAAGAATATTGGACTTTAACTAAGATCTATAATTTTATAGTTATTTACCCGCTTTGACTTAATTGGGGTCAGGATTTAATACTGAAAATCAGCCTAAGACTGTCCTATCTTAAGCTAACTCAGGTTGTTATATTAGAAGTTGTGCTTCTGTAAAGCATTTAGATAACAGTTACAGAGTTTTACAAGGAAAATATGAAATACAGTTAACAAGAGCCAAAAACATATTTAGTGAACCAGGAAATAATTATTATTATTTTAGGTCTTTACTTGTATATTATATTTCCTGGGTGTTTTTTTTTTTGAGATCACAGTAATCTTCATGACAAAAATTTTATCTTTTGTATTTAATTTTAAATAAGCTTAAGTTTAGCTTATTTTGGAGCCATTTTAATATGGAGGAAGGTGAGAGGCAGAACATTAACTCAGGTGGGAAAGGACTGTTACAGTATTACATGTGAAATTTACAATATTACATGTGAAACATCAATGAAACAAAAAGGCTAAGAGAGCCCTTAAACAAATTAGAACCTTCTTATTAACCTTTACATATATATTTAGGAATCAGTGTTAATGATCAGAAATAGGCTGTCAATGTAAACAAAGATAAGTTAGGTCTTTAAATGCCCATGTGGCTTTTCATGTCAGATGCCGTGTATAAAGGAGCATATATTGGTTACCTTGTTGTTAAACCTACATAAACTTTTATTTTGCATAACACCTAGAACAAGGCTCACAAACATGGGGTGTGTGTGTGTGTGTGTGTGTATGTATACATATGCATATATATATTCACATATATTTAGGTTATCAGTTATATTGTAATACCCTGAAATAATAGCTTTAATAAGTTATGAAGTAATCATTTGAAAGACTTTAAAACAGGTATAAACCTTAATTTTTTTAAAGATTAGTTTCCCTATGTAGTAAAATCTACATAGGGAATTATCTTTACAGACAAGCTCAGATCGATGTTTTGAGAAACTTTTGTTACCTTAACATATAGAGAATTAGATTTTGATTTATAGCAGTACATTAATATTGGACCTTAAAAGAAACCTTAAATAATTTTATTTGATTGTGCTAGTTAACAATTACACATAGGCTTTTGAGATTTATTTCCACAAATCCTTTGCAATTTACTCATTCTATAACTTGTTTACCTTACCATATAAAATAAGATCAAATAATTTGTTATTTATAGTACTTTGAAACAGTTGAAACCTTTTGTACTCTGTATATTGAATAATACTTGTTGGAATCCTAACTTTTAGCTTTTAGTGAAGACTCAGAAACAAAGCAACCTTAAACCTTTTTGAATTTACCAACTTACAAAAGCACATTTAATAACCCCAAATATGTTAACTTATAGAAATTAATAAGTTAAGAGTGTTTGAATTTATTGTTAGCACATTAATCAGACGTCTCCTCTAACATATTTATTAAGATTAATCTTATTTATGTTAAATCTACTTTTATTATTTTTAATTGTTAATTTTAGGTTATCCATGAAAATCAAGACATCAGGCAGGTATAGTTTACAGTGTAAATCATGTTTTTTTCTATTGAAGAAAAATCCTAGAAGCAATGGAAATTGCTTTTTAAACATTTTCTAAAACCAACATTTTAATTGGCTAGCCTTAGCAGTGGTCTATTTTATGTTTTGCATATAGCTCTTGCAGTTGTTTTGCTATTGAGGCTTTTTTTTTTTTTAATGGACACATTTTTCTTTCTCAGACACCTGGAACAAGGAAAAACTTTTAATAACATGGCTATATATGGATTAGCAATTTAAAGTAACCTTTACTTTTACTAATTTAGATTAACCCTTTTTGTTAAAGCTTTATTTAGGGGCTAGAGTAGTGGCTCAGTGGTTATGGTGCTTGCCTGGCATGCGTGAATACACGGGTTCAAACCCAGCACCCATGTACACAACTAAGTGTCAGAGCAATGAAAGCCATGTGAAAAACTCAATAAAAAAAAAATTAATTGTCTCTGTCTCTGTCTCTGTCTCTCTCTCTCTCTCTCTCTCTGTCCTTCTCTCTTTAAAAAAAAAAAAAAAGATGGGGGGGTTGGGGATTTAGCTCAGTGGCAGAGCACTTGCCTAACACGCGCAAGGATCCCTAGTTCAGTCCTCATCCTTGAAAAAAAAAAGCTTAAGTCACATGAACTAAAAAGGCATTTGGATCCATTTTTTAAATTTTTGACTATTCATTTATCTACAAGGCAATTTGTGTGCACCCAACAAAAGACAGATTTTGCAGCTTTTTAACAAGTCTTGGATCTCCACTGGCAGGAGATAATAGCTACAGATATCGCTACTAGATTTAACCCTTTACAAATTAAAATAGAGCTTACCATAAGTTTTTATATTATGACTTAAATCTCATGAAATCACAAGTTAGGACTGTAGCACAAAGCCATAGAGCCATAAATGGCTTCATAGTTATTTGCACATATACTTAAAAGCTTAAGACATTCTCTCCCCCCCTTTGCGTGTTTTTGACACTGATGCTGCCCCCCTCATTTGGGAGCCTCTGATACTGTTGGCCACCCTTACATCAAAGATTGGCCATTTTAATTTACAGAGTATTTAACTTTCACAGGGCGAGCTTTGTCCCATAGTCACCATTAAATCTTTTTTTTTTTTTAAAGGACAGTGACAGACAGAGACAGACAGAGAGAATCAATTTTTATTGAGTTTTTCACATGGCTTTCATTGCTCCAACACTCAGCTGTGTATGTGGGTGCTGGGGTTTGAACCTGTGTACTTCCGTATGCCAAGCAAGTGCTCCAACGCCAAGCCACTGCTCCAGCCCCTCACGTTAAATCTTAAAGCTATCTAACATGTACTCTAAAGGAGTAAGTTTACATTGTGTGCTTCCAGTGTTCCATTTTGCATTGGTGTTGCACACATTCACACACTTCTACATAAATATGGTCAGAACAAAATTTCTATACCACCCCAGTTCCAAAACCAAAAAAGGAGTCAGTGGTTTCCCTTCTTCCCACTGACCCCAAACGGAGATTACTTGGACAACTCCCCAGGTCCTTTTCAGTTCCAATTCCATTAGAGATTACTCAGTCAGGGACCCTCAGAAGTTGATCAAGCCTCTCTTCTACCTGTTTAGGCCTCAAAGGGTTAGTCGGTAAACTACCACTAGTGGTCCCACACCCTACAGGTTCAGTTAGTTGTTACTCTAAGTTCCTTATTCCTGGTTCCAGCACCTCATGGGTTCTGATTTGCTTCAAGGCTGCCACTCCAAGATGCCAAACAAATTGTCCACCCCTGTTGGAAAAGTTGCCCGTAGTTCACCAAGGGGAAGTTCTATTCTCCAGTGTCCTAGGAAAGCTAGACCACAAAGACAAGGGAGGCAAAAGCTGTTCTTACTCCCTCCATCCCATCTGGGTCACCAAAATGTTGCAGGGACAGATGAGGCAGACACCTGAGGAGTTCCAGGAAGCAGTTTTATTCAAAGCTGCATAGCTTGGTACAAGTAGCATGGGTGTCACAAATCCTGGACCCCGAGTTTGAAAACTCTTACTTTTATACTCAGTGGGAGGTTACGTAACATTTAAGTTTTTTTTTTTTCATTTTGACAAATGAGACAGTGGTTTCACAAATTTTTATAGAAATAACAACTGCACAGGGTGTTCTCTTTGAGTAAAGGCTCATCCCATAACTCTTGTAAGTTAGATGAGCACAGCTCAGAGCTTCACTGTCCCAGAGAAAGTTACAAACCACAACAAACCTCTATGCAAGCCAACTTCTGAGCAGTTCATGCAGACACCTTGGCAAATATTTTACTGACAGAGGCCAGTTGAGCTACTTTAAAAATTAGGGCCAGGGTCCTTATACCCCTTCCTCAGCCTTCTTCAGTAGTTTATGTAGGAAAAAAAAAAGGGAAAAAAACATCCTGTATATTCAGAGCATCAGTTTCACATTATGAAAAAACATTCCAAGGAGGGCTTCCCAGCTTGTCACTGTGTCTTCTGCAGGGTCTCCTGGGTGATCCTAGGAGCATAATTCCAGAGTGGGGACCCAGGGCTGGTGGGAAGTGGGCAAGGGAGGAGCAGTGCAAGCACTTATGTACTTCACACTTCTAATGATAACTGTTATATTTTACTTGACAAGAATTTTGAAAAAAGGTGCTTCCTTCTTGCAAACATAGGAGCCACTGTATCTTCCTTGGATTTATGTCAGTAAAAAAAAGAAGAAAAAAAAGATCGAATTTGTTAGCAGTAAGCACAGCCCCACAAATTTGCATGTATTTGATTAGATTATTTTGGTTCTTTCATGACGGTGATGGTATTAATGATAGCAAACACCTTCCATAAGGTTTTCTGTGTATGTATTAGGTGCTTTATGAAGGCTTCACTTAGATTAATTCATTTAACCTTAACAGTACCTTCCCCCACCCCCTCACACCCATTTAGTGAGTACTAGGATTAGCCCCTTGTTCAGACATGCCTCTCTGAGGCACAGAAAGGTTAAAACTCTCCCAAATTACATAGATCCCAAGCGGATCTGTCATGATTTGAACCCAGGAAGCCTGGTCTCAGGTCTCTCTTGCTGATCATATTCCTGATTGGTGGCACTCTATCAAATGATTCTGTTCTTTTGGGATAGGGCTATTTAATTTGAATTTATATTGAATATACCATATTTTTCAAAGTTATTTTTACTGAAATGAATTATGTTTTTATCCTCAGGTTGACCTAGTAACAGGATTAGCCATAGAAGAAGCATGTTATGCTCAGGTATGTAATATAATCATGAATTCAGTGAGGATGCACCCTTCCCAATTATTTTTACCTTCTAGGTAATTCAAATGAAGTATGTATCACTAAGCAAGATTTCCCTGATCCCTATTCCAAAATAACACAAATGGGTGAAAATCAGTTGTCTCTGCTCTTTGACTATTATCAACTCTTACTATTGATTCTACTTAACAGACTTAAACACTCTTGTCTACATAATTTAGAAAAATCTTAGAATAATGAGGTAGTACTACTCATGCAGTAGGTTTTTCATTGTCATTTGTGAATGTGGCCTTTGCTCCCTACTCCAGTCCAGAGAGGAGGTTGGATGGCAGTGAGTGTGTGCCTCCTGTGCAACAACTGTGTTTGAGACTCACTGAAGTTCTGAGCTTTCTTTCCTGCCCACTAATGAAATACAGTTCACTAATGAAATACAGTTTTCTTTTTTATATACAGATTAGTAGTTCTAACAAAGAAGGGAATGTTTCTTTCTTCTTTTTTCCTAAAAAATATAACTTTGTTTTAGAGCATCTAAAAAGCAAAAGAATTTTATTCTACCTTTCCTGAAAGTTGGAAACTACATCAGATCCCATGAAAGCATGGTGGGGTTTCAGAATAGCATTATCTAGAATGTTGCTGTGTCTGGTCTGTATAAATTATCCATCATTGATGAGTAATTCCTATGAGTGAAGTAGATATATTAGAAATGAACATCCTCAGACTCAAATGTATGTATATGTATGTATGTGTGTGTATAAAACACACTGGATAAAACATTTAAAGAAGTAATGCCACTTCTCTATAATCACTTTTAGAAAATGGATACAAAAGGTACCCTGCTGACTTGCTCAGTTATCCTAATAGAGCAGTTATCCTAATACCTAATCTAGAAGAAGACATTGCAAGAAAAGAAAATGATCTACAAATGTCTCTCATGAGTATGACCAAAGCAAATGAAAAAAAATCCTTAATGATAGTAAATTGAACTTTATAAAATATAAAAAGAATTATATTCCTGACCAAATGGGATTTATTCATATATGTAAGGCTTGTTCAACATATAAAAATCAGTCAGTGTAATTTATCGTTATCAACAGGCTAAATAAGAAGGAAGAAGTTATTTGATCATATTAGATGCATTTGACAAAATTCAATACCTATTCATGGTAAAAACTCAGCAAAATGTGAAAAGAGTGGAGCTTTTTCAACTTGGTAAGAATATTTTCAAAAAATTCACTAACTTCATACTTAATGATTAGGAGCAAGGCAAGGATGTCCAAGGATGTCCCTGCCCATTGAGGGGTACTAGCTAATGCAATAAAACAGGAAAAAGGAATAAAAGATGTACATATTGAGAAGGGAAAAAATGTGTTTACAGATGATATGATTGTCTAAGGAAATCCTAAAAAATCATCTAAACAGAAAACCCCTCACCAGCAGTTCAACAAAATACCATAATATAAGGTTAGCATACAAAAGTTAATTGCTTCCCTGTACAGCAGCAATAAAGAATTAGAATTCAAAATTTTAAATGCAGCACCATTTACATAAAGATCTGTAAAAGTAAAATTTAAAAAAAAAAAACCAGGATACAAATGAAGAGAAGATAGTCCATATTCATAATGAGGAAGATTCAATTGTTGTTAAGATGTTAGTCCTTCCCAATTTGATATATAGATTTAATACAATCCCAGTAAAATTCCCACCACATTATTTGCGGATATTGACAAAGTTCTAGAGTTTGTAAAGTCCGAAGATTCAAAATAGGCAGCACATTGTTGCCCGAGAACAAAGCTAGAGTACTGACATTGCCTTTGAGACTTAGCATTAAGCTGTAGTAATCGAGACATAGTGGTATTGGTGAAAGAACAGACAAATAGACACAGAATATAAATGAGACCCAGCAGTAGGCCCACACTAATATGGTCAACCAATATTTTGACAAAGGAGCAAAGGCAGTTCAGTGGAGAGAGAAGTCTTGGAAGACAAAAGATGCAGAGGCATCTGTACGTTCACAGGACAAGAACATGTCTAGACACCTTGCAATTCTCACAGAATCTAACTCAAAATGAATTAGGACCTTAAATATAAAGTGAGAAACCTTTCAAACTTGCAGAAGATAATGTAAGAGAAAATCTCAGTGGGCTTTGCAATGACATTTTAGCTATAACGCCAAAATCACAATCCATGAAAGAAAAAAAAAAGATGTTTGACGTTATTAAAAGACACTGGTAAAAGAATGGGATACATAGACTGGAGGAAAAACCTTTCAAAACACATGCAATAAAGTTCTTGTATCTAAAATATACTAAGAACTTTTAAGACTCAATAATAATAATATAAACCACCCAGTGACAAGGCAAAATTGTAGAGATAGTTTTGAGTGACAGGGTCAGAGATAAATAGGCTGAGCACAGAGAATGTTTACAGCAATGAAACTTACATACAGTACTGTCATGGTAAAAACATGACATTATATTAGTTATAACCCATAGAACATGCAGCATAAGAGTGAACTCTAATGGAAACTGGACTTAAGTTGTTAATATGTTAGTGTCAGCTTATCACTTGTGACAAGTGTGATGCTAATGCAGGATGTTAGTAAGAGGAAACTGGGACACGGCTTTAGGGGTGTATGGGAGCTCTACTATATTTTTTTTCTACGCAGCCTAAAAGCTGCTCTAAAAGATAATAGATTTTTAAAAATCTTTGAAATAGAAAAAACAACTAATTTGAAGTAAGGATAATCAATTTGGTCACACAATTAGAATTGTTCAAATGATTAGTAGATTTCAAAATTTTAGAATGAGCTTCTGACTAGTTTTCTTAGATAGTGCTTGATAATTTTTTACTGTTGTTTTTTCATTTTTGGTGTATTTATTTTTTCCTTAGACCATTCCAACAAAAGACAGACTTGAAGGTCTTCTTGCTTTTAAAGAGAAAAGGCCCCCTCGCTATAAAGGAGAATAGAAACGGAAGTTCTCTGACACCACTGTAATAAATGTACTTCTGGAAGAGTCTTTCGGATCCACTCTGATGCCTCAGCACATAGGATCTCATCGACAAGAGTGAAGAGCGCGTTTCTCCTGCAGTGTGTCAGGCATCTGGAGTGGACCCATGTGTACTCCATGCCAATGCATATCATGTTCTGTTCATTCAGATTTATAAAGCTAGTAGTGTATATTGTCAAAAACATTAAAATTAGGTATATGTTTTTAAATATTTCCTGCATATGAAGCTTTCTGTTCTTAGTTTTTTAATGTGAATAATTTATATATTATACATTCTAGAAAATACTATTGATTATATGTCTACTGTACTGCATTAAGAAAATAAAATTATTTCTGTATACCAAAAATGTGAAATTATACCAAATAAAGTTTCTAAATGATGATGCACATAGGAACAGACATGAACACATACCTACATCTTAACATGAAAAATGAATTGATAGATACTCTGAGTGAAAATTACCTAATATAAATAAAATTAGTGAAAAGAAAACTTGGGAATTATTCTCTTACCCCATCCTTTTTTAGTTGAATAAATCATTGTATTCTATATCTTAGAACTTCTATCAGGCTACCTCTTGAAATAGTCCAGATACACTATTGATGATGAAGAATTAATCCAATGAGACCAAAGAGGTTATGAAGCCCAGGAGGCTGGTGCTGTTGTACTTTTAAGACCAACTCCTGCCAAGTGGCCTGGATCTCTGGTGAAACAAAAGGCCGGGCCAGTTGACAGAGAAAGAAAATGGTACACCAAGTTTGTACTACAGAAATGGCCTGGAGTCATGGATTAAGTATGAAGTGTGGAGACTCTTCTCTTTCCTTGCTTCCAACAATTTGCATCTGAAGTCTGTAAGGGAAGGAGGTGAACACTGCGACCCTTTCTCCTAATGGACACGTTATGTCTTCTTACCTGTAAGCAGGGGTAAAGCATTCATAAAAGGAGAGAAGCCCTGGGGTATGTCTAAGTATCTGGCCAGACCTGGGAAGGGGCACAGATAGGAGGTATGTGGGAAATTGCGTACCGTGGAATTCGCTGTGGAATGGAAGGACAATATAATGCTCTGTGATCACTTGAGTAGCTTTACTTTGCATTCATTTTGTCAAATCAGACTTCCCTGTGAAAAGGTTTTCAGTTGTGGTCATGCTAGAAACAGGACTTGAGGCCTTTGTTTTATCTGTCAGCCAGAAAGGGCCCCTGTCCTCACAGCACCATGCCTCTTTGTGCCCTCCAAATGTATTCCACACCTACCTACCCCCTGCACTGTACCTTTACAACCTCTTCCCAGGAACATCATTGGTGTGTGAAGGCACACAGACTTAATTCTTAAAATCCTGAAACTTTTAGTGTGTAACTTAGGAAATTGAACTCAGTCTCAATTCTAAAATTCTTAAAGTGGCAAAGGTGGGCAGCTGTTTTTGCTGACACGTGTGCCAAGGTGAGGGCTGCTTTCTTATCCCTTAGGTCCTGAGAGTGCAGATTTAGCATGATTGCTTCTATGATCATTGTAAACATAAAAGGAGCTTACTGAAATTCATATTTGGCCCTCTGGTGATTGTATCTGGTGGCACGCACGCTTGTTTACTGATAAAACTTGCTGAGCTTGTTTTCTTGCATGACAATTTGCACATGAAGTGGTGCTTTAAAGGTTTCAGGGCCATTTGGTCTTGTCTGTGACTTGCTAAAATGCCACTTCCATTTTAACTGACCAAGAAATAATTACATTAATGGGAAAAGGCTTATTAAGAGTATGTTAAGTGACTTCTCTCTCCAGCTCAGACTCATAGGCTAGGCTGCTAGTGCTGACAGAATACCGTTTAACTTCCTAACAAATTCTGATTAAGTAACTGGAATGTGTATGAAAGCAACATCCTGTGGCTTCAGCAAGGTAAGTATCTGTCCAATCTTCTGTGTTCACCAAACAGGCTTGCTGATGAGTGGCTCTTGGTCCGGTAGTTGTGGAGGCAGCTGCATGGACTGTCTGTGAGAGGCAGTGCTTGTCTTCTTCCAGAACAGTGTGTCTGTCCTTCCCCTTAACCATGTCAGCTGTGATCCATATGTCTAGATTAGGTTAAAGAAAGCTTGGAAGGGGAGGGTTGGTCAAGCACAATTATAGTTCTGGGGATAAAAGCACAACAAAAAGGAAAAGCATTTTGCTTTGACTCAGGGTGAGATATAATAGTTCTGAAATAATTTAACACTAGCTAATTTATAACTTACATAGGAAAGAAAAATCTCCAAGTGACTGAACTTGTGAGGCAAGAGAAGATATCTAATAATGACTAAGCTAAGAGTCTGATTTTCTGTGATTCATTTCTGCAACTTAAAAAAATCATATCAAGTTTGTTCTCTGTAATAATAGACCTTCTCATCAATCAAATCCCCCCTCTAGCTACCCCAGAATTGGCTTGTCACAAATGTCACTTTTCCATCATCACTTAGGAGAGTGCTTTGTATGTGGGCCAGAGTAATGGAGTATCAGTTCTTGAGTGCAGTACTTACAGACTGGACTTGTCCCTGTTGGGTATTGACCCTTTTCCTCACTTGATCTTAACTTCCACTTGTAGGGATAGGCTCCACAGTTGCTCTCATTTGGGGTCCAAAGATCCTGGCAGGCAGACACTGTTAAATAATCAGATTGACCTCATTAAATGTTAACTGATACGCATGTCACTGTTTACAGGGATTTTATCAAAACGGCAATATAAGTTTATTTTTCTCACAGTATATTAAGGAACAATTGCACATGGAATATATGTGTTAACAAAAGAAAAAAACATTTAAAGTTACTTAGTTGTTAATAGTTTAATAAGAGCCACTTTTCTGCATAAATGAAACAGGAGACAAATTGTGATTTGGGGTGCTTTGGGAGGTGGGGAGGAGGAGAATTTAAACTTTGTGCTCAAAATGTCTCTGGTCTCAGGCCCCAAAACCCACTCTGAAATGCCTTCCTTTGAAATTTCATATCCTTCCCAAAGGATATGAAACAGTTCAGCTGCCCTTGAGAGATGTACCAGCTAATCTCTAAACAACTTGTTGGACAATATTTGTTTTTTTTTTCCAAAATAATTCTAAGGCAAGAAAACTGAGTGCCTGATGAGAAAAATAAAGAATGCCAAGGACAGATGGACACAACCCATAGAACTGGGACCAGTTCTGTGATATTTGTCCACACAGAGGCACTCAGGAGGTGTAGGAAGACATCCACTCTTGAGTGGACAGTTCCCTGGGGAACTAAGCTCACAGTAACCTACATGTCAGTGACATCCTAACAAAATAATATTAGGTGAGGGGTACAGCTGTATTGTAGAGCACTTGCTTAGCATGCCTAAGCACCTGGGCTTCATCCTTAGTACCAGACACAAGAGATAGTTTTGCATAGTATGTCTTAAGGAGCCATTTTTACAAAAGCACTGAACCTACCCTGTGAATAACATGAGGGAATAGGGCTGGATATCGTCATTGTGTTTGTAGATACTCAATTTTCCCAACCTTCCCAGAAGGAGCTGTGCTGCTTCCCATGGTTAATGTGTGACCAGAATCCAGAGGTCACATTTGCCCTAATTCTACAGCAGGGAAGCAGGGATGGAACCTAGAGCTAATTAATTACCTTTTTCACTTTTGAGTTCGAAAAGAGCCAAATAACCAAAGACTGCAACAGGTATGTTTGTGTCAACCTAGAGGGACTAGTGTCCTTTACCCTGGATCATTCCACAATTACCACCTGACTTGGAGAGCTGTGGGACATGTGTTTTATTGTATGATCTGATGACACACAGGCAGGCAAGGTGTTACCTGGACTGTCAACCCTCAGGACCTCTTATACCATATACTTTACGTGCATTTTCATACCCGATATCCACCAGCACCTTAGGAAATGGGTTTGCCAATTCCTAGTTTAAGAAACTAAGGCAAAGAGAATTCATACTGGGCATTCTGTGAGGGTTCCAGTGTCTTATAACATATCGTAAGTCCATGGAGCAATCTTGGTGGATATGTATACTGGATCAGAACTCTCAGGATGCTAGTGGTGATGTTTGATGGCCATGCATTTCACCATGCCCCAGAGCATGTGTATTATGGTTTGATAGTGAAACTTCTTAACAAGGAGGCGAGTTGAACTGCATGTGGGTAAAGTCCATCCTGGGCATCTTGAGGGAAGGTTGACAAATGTATCTTGCTCTGTTCTACCCTGGTCAGATCCACCTGGAATCTTGAATTCAGTTCTTAGCATCCTAGTTTCAGGTGGTTATAGATTCATTCTTTTCTGGTGAGGATCACAGGAGCTCTTTGGCTGTGTTTCAGCTCCCCCCAAACCAGCTCCCATGAGACCATGGGAAAAGCATCTTCATTTGTAAAGGAATTACATTTGTGTAATCATCGCAAAGAGATCTAGTTGGATTGAATGTGATCTATTTAAAAATGCTTTCTGATTTGTAAGGTCTTACAAAGATAATCTCATGATATTTCAAATTTGTTTCATATTTCAGAAGAGACCAGTTGGGACAAGGAGGTGTGTTTCACAGCCATCGCTATTTCAGGGGCATGTCTAAGAACCTTTTGTTGTTCACCCCGGAAAAGAGGTCTAGGGAAGCTTGATGGCTTCTGTCAGTAGAACTGGGATTGGTAGCCAGTTTGAATCTGGGATCTTCGGAGACTCCACAGGCAAGAGGAAGGCACGAAACTGACCCTCCTTCACTGCTCTGAAGTTGTCCAGAGACATAGGAGATGAGAATTAAAGTTGTAGGGGAAGCAACTCAAGACTTACCCAGGTCCAGACACTGCTCCCTGCTCCTGGAGTGTGAAAGGTGAAAATAGTCCATCATGGGGCAGGGCAGCAGCTGTAGGAGCTTGTAGGGGTAGATAGAGGATGGCTCTTCTGCAGGGTGGTGCTAGCTTGCCTGCCTTTAGCACAGAGGCAGACTTAGTAGATGTGTTGGATGGTCCTTCACTACACATGCTGGTCAGTGGTCCCAGTCAGAGAAAACAGGTGTCTGCCTAAGACATATCAGTTAGTTACCTTGGACCTTACCTTGAGATGATCCATAGTTTTACAATATTTAGTTTCTTTTTTTTTTGAAAAATCATCATGCCTGAATGTCATGTTTGTAGTACCAGAGTACCAGTTTTAGGGCCCTGAGTGAGTATACTGACCTGGAAAAATATGCCATTTTCTCATTGCCCTCTTGAGTTTCATATGGTTATCTTACTGCCTACCCTGTCATAAAGGATATGGTGGAGGGCCCCAGCTCCCATGGTGAGCTCTGGCAGCATCCTGTCTGCATCTCTGTTCATCCCTAGCATCCAGCCGCCAAGGTGCATTAAAAATGACTGACATATGGAATGTCCTCTAAATGCAACTTTATGAACTGTTGCACAGAGCAAGGACCTGAGCTCTCTAGAGCAAAATCACAATATCATCGACTTGCAGCTCAGGACAACATACTTTTTCGCAATCATGTTCACATGCAGGAAAGGGTTTCAGAGAAATTTGAAAATTGGCAAGTGCACTCTCTCAACCTTTTCAAAAATAGTCTGAGTCACTTTCACTTTCAGCTCTGAGCTGTGTTGAATGAATCCTTTGTGCAGTTTACAGAAAGTGAGGAAGTGTTTGGCAATCAAGATAAGTTTGACCTCCAAATAGCCTCTTCTGTGTTGAGTAACATTTCTTTTGAGTTGTCTATTAACGCTTTTCCTAAAGCACACTTTTTATGAAGCCATAACCTGCTTGCTTTAAAAATATAAGTAAAAAGTATACATGACATGTTGTAAGAGATAGGTAATGACCGACAATTGACTTGGCAGAAAAAAATTCCAATTACTGAAGAGGTGTGATTGGTATATCAATTCATATATACGTATATATAATATATGCATTATAGTTTTACATAATGATGGGATTGTCACATATTCCTAGATGCACACAATTCAGGAATACAATTTGTTCAATATCTCCCGCCACATCCCTCTACCTCCTTCCTCCCGTCCCCTTATCCCTTGCCTTTCTTCTGGGTCCTGTATTGTTCTAAAAAACCCAAATACAATGACATAATTCGTATACCTATGAAGAACATTTTTTACATATAAGGCTATAGTATATACAATGACATGTATAACTGCTTGGAATGTACCTTATCTCAGTTCCAACATTTCCCCTTCTCCCTTCCTATCATCCCTTGTTATTCTTCAAAATATTTGACAA
>PVKS010016165.1:0-44381 GCA_004027875.1 Aplodontia rufa
ACTTCAGTAATGTTAAGAAAACAAAAAAAATAGAATGATAGGAAATATTTGTGTATCACATATTTGATAAATGAATTGCATTCAGTAGATACAAAGAACTTCCAAAGTTCAATTATGGGACAAAATAGCACAGAAAAAATCAGCAATAGATTTTAACAGACACTTACAAAAAATGGAAAATAAGTACATAAAAACAATGTTCAGCATCATTATTCATTAGGAAAATGTAAGTTATAATCACAATTAGATACTGGCTCATTTGTTAGAAGGTCTAAAATTGGCCCTTATGAAGTATTTACCAATTGTTCCTGTCAGTTTGACGATTGGTAAATATTTCATTCATGTGATCATCATGGGAAAATATATGCTTCAAGGATAGAAAAATCATAAGAGCCAAAGGAAAAACACTGCCTAATTGAGAGAGAAAGAGATTACCTAGACTCCATGCTTGATGCAGTACTAATCCAAGTCTATCCTCTTCTTCATCTTGCCTAATTGTAATTGGAATAACTCCAGATAACTAGGAAAACTTACATTCAATGAGGTTCTCCAAATGGCAATGGTAATGTGTGTAGCAGTAGCTGAGGCTTCACAAAACAACTGCATTTTACCTGTGGAAACCTTCACAACTGGGTTTAATATGGGATGCAACTCAATATTCATTTCCAATATATGAAAACATTTAAATTAAAAAGGTATTGCTATAAATATTATAGTGGGTAACTATTTCAAACTTATATAAATCTAAACGTTATACTTACTATAAAGAAGGAGCACCTATCATTAGACATTGGTCCTTTATCCTTGGGATTTTAATGAATAATGATAATGTTCTTCATTACACCTTTGGGTCACAGTTTGTCCATTTGTGAAATCAAGTAATGGAGATATTTTACAAAGCCAAGATGTTGAAAAATGATGAATTGTTTGATAATTTATTGTGATCTTTGACAAAAATATAAATATTATATTTGTTATCAAATATTAATAGGTAGCGTATGGTGCTAGACTAATAATTACTTCATGGAACACTTCATAACATGGTAACGATAAATTGTACATGAATTCATATATTCATTACTATCAAATGTGCTATGAGCAGATATTTTGGAAAGTTGCCAATATTATTCCTTTCACAGTGTTGGCACATTTTAATTTATATTAAACCCATTTCTTCATTTCCTTGTATTCAATTCTTCAATACCATTTGAGTTCTTTGGTTTGAATAAAAATAATTCCTTTCTCCTTTGCATTATTACAGTATTGTGGCACTTACTCCACACCTCTAATTTATTTGTGTTACCTTTATGTTGTTATGTTTAATAAGAAAAATTTGTTATATTAATTTGGGAAGTTAGAGTAAATTTTGTATAATTTAAATGTATGTATGTGTATGTGTCTATGTGTGTACATATATATTCAGATATTGGTATGCTAATAGAACTGGTCATGTATTTCTTTGGATTTGCCAAAAAAAATTGTTCATCAAAAATAAATTTTCAAAGACAAGAGGTGTGGTCCTTACTACCAATCCATATAAGTATTTATCATGCACACATCCCTGTGTATGATCCAAAGGTGAATTTCAGTCTCATTTATCAACCACTCAAATGAAATTCTGTGCCTACTGTCTAGAGTTGGTCATTCTCATCCTAAGACAGCTGCTTACATCTGCAACCCCTTCTTATTTCCCAGAATTTTAATTCTGTAAACATGTTAAAGGACCAATGTAATGGATATTTACATACTCATCATCTGGCACCACTAATTGTTAATATCCTCTTACATTTGTAGGCACTTTCTTGCTCTGTTCACCCATGTACACAAAACCATTTGACAATAAGCTGTAAATATATTTAAGTTTGCCTGTATGTTCTGAATGAGAGGAACTACTTTTAGCCATCAATATTAAATTTCATCTTCCTCTGAAAGAAATAGATGAAGTCCTGACTTTAGTACAAGTTAATGATGTTGTAAAATCCTCAAGAAGCCCTATAAAGATAAGCTGTCTGGGCATGTACAGTATATCCTTCAAGTCTCTGCTCTCCAGGTAAGATCCTAGAATAGTGATGATTACATAATTCGTTTCCTAAACCAGGTAGCCTCTGAGAGCAAAAGGAGGCATGGTAAGAAACACTCCAGTATAGTAACCTCAAGTTTACTGGGCTTTTTGGCCATTTTGAGTTCACAGTATAGCTGTACCTTCTGAGCAGTAACTTGGGTGTAAGTTGTGTACTTAATAAACCTCTAATATATATAGTCCCAAAATACAATAAGTTTTCTGCCAACTCATAAGTCTGGGGTAAAATTTCCAGTGTAGAAAAGAAGGAGACAGAGTGAGAAGTCGTTTATACAAAAGACAAATGTCTTATGCAAATGGAATACAGTTTGTGTTAGCTACAGTCAAGGAGATGTTCTGAATCAGCTAGTCAATGACTTAGACTCTGTGAGCACTGCAATTCTGACATGCTGCCAAGTTCCTGGGTAATTTGAGTATTTTTTTATTAAGAAATTTATTTATTGTACAATCAAAAGTGCATCCAAAGTGACAATATGATATGTATATATTCGTAAATCAGATTTATCCCCTATATACCTACATTTTCTCCTTCTCTTTCCCCTCTCCCACGAACCCTCTCCCCTGTCCTTCCTAATATATATCTATGATTGCCCTAGATTATCTGTTGCTACACCTTTGCTGGGTTCAATACATTAGAGTGACTGCCTTTCACACAGGCCTGGGTTTAGCTCCACCCTCCACAGATGAGTGAGGACATGGGACCCTTAATTACCTTGGATAGGCTAACTTCGCTCAACATGATTTCTTCCATCACCATCCATTTACCTTCAAAGGCTGCAATATCATTATTTCTAATTGCTGAGTAGAATTCCGTGGGTTGATTCCATAATTTAGCTATCGTAAATTGTGCTGATATAAACATAGATTTTGCTGTGTCACTGTAATATGCTAATTCTAAGTCCCCTGGAAAAATACCCAGGAGAGGGATAGCTGGATCATATGGTGGGTTCATCCCTAATTTTTTGAGGCCTCTCCACACTGCTTTCCAGAGGGGCTGTTCCAGTCTGCAGTACCACCAACAATGTGATAGTGTGCCTATCTCTCCACAGTCCCTCCAGCATCTGTTAGTGTTTATATTCTTCATTTTTGCCAATCTGACTGGAATGAGGTGAAATCTTAATGTAGTTTTGATTTGTATTTCTCTGATTACTGGTGATTTAGAGTACTTTCTCATGTATTCATTGGCTTGCTCAAAGTCCTCTGTTGAGAAGTTTCTATTTAGGTCTTTGGTGCATTTATTCATTGGGTTATTTATGTATTTGAGGCTGATATTTTTGAGGATTTTGTAAATTCTGGATATTAGTCCCCTGTCAGAAGAATCACAGGCCATGATTCTCTCCTATTCTATAGGAAGTCTTTCGACAATTTTGATCATTTCCTTAGCTGTGCAAAAGCTTTTTAGCTTGATGACATCCCACTCACTGATTTTTGACTTTAGTTCTTTTACTTTAAGAGGTGTGTTGAGAAAGTCTTTGCCTACTCCCAGATGCTGGAATGTTGGTCCTAACTTTTCTTCCAGCAGTTGCATGGTAGCTGATTTAATTCCTAATTCCTTAATCCATTTTGATTTGATTTTGGTGCAAGGTGAAAGATAAGGTTTAATATCAACTTTCTGCAAGTGGCTGTCCAGTTTGTCCAGCACCATTTGTTGAATAGGTTGTCTTTCCTCCATGTTGTATTTTGACCTCCTTTGTCAAAGATCGGATGTTTAAAGATGTGTGGGTTTGTCTTCTATTCTATTCCATTTGTCTTCACTCTTATTTTAATACCAGTACCAGTACCATGCTGTATTTGTTACTACTGCTCTATAGTATAGTTTTAAATCTGGTATAGCAAAACCACCTGTTTCATATTTCTTGCTTAGTAAGATTTTGAATATTCTGGGCTTCTTATCATTGCAAATGAATTTGAGAATTGCTTTTTCTGTATCTGTAAAGAGTGACATTGCTATCTTGATGGGGATTGCACTGAATCTATAAAAAGCTTTTGACAGAATGGCCATTTTTATTATATTTAATCTGCCTAACCAAGAGCATGGAACATCTTTCCATCTTCTCAAGTCATCTTGAATTTCATTCTTCAGTGTCTGATAATTTTCATTGTAGAGGTCTTTGACTTCCCTTGTTAGATTAATTTCCAAGTATTTTTGCTTTTTGAGGATATTGTAAATGGGACCAATGTCTTGATTTCTTCTTCTGCCCTATTATTATTAGTGTACAGGAAAAGCTATTAATTTATGAGTATTGATCTTGTAGCTTGCAAATTTGCTAGTAATTTGAGACTTTAGATAGTAACTTGAGAAAGGATCAAAGTTCAAGTATCCGATCTCCAGGCAACACAAATATTATGGTTTGGATATATGGTGTCCCCTAAAAGCTCATGTGTGAGATGACCCAAGAAGTTTCAGAGGGGAAATAATTGGGATGTGAGAACTTAACCAAATCAATGAATTAATCCCTTGATAGGGATTAACAGGGTGGTAACTAAAGGCAGGTAGGGTGTAACTGGAAGAGGTGGGTCATTGGCAGTGTGTCCTTGAATATATATTTTTTATCTGGCAAATGAAGTCTGTTTCTCTCCTCTCTCTCTCTCTCTCTTCTCTCTCTCTTCTTCCTGACTACAAAGCTCTGAGCCACTTTCTTCCACTATGTTATTCTACCATGACATTTTGCCTCACCTCAAGTCCCAAGGAACAGAGCCAGTTGTCCATGGACTGAGACCTTTGAAACTTAAACTGAGCCCCCCAATAAATTTTTCCTCTTAATATTGTTCTTGTCAGGTCTTTTATTCACAGCAGCGACAAAGCTGACTAAAACAACACGTTTCTTTATTCCTATACTAGAGTCTTCAAAGAAGAACTCATGAAAGTTCAGAGTCTGTTTGTTTTCCATTTGAATGCAACTCTGCAAATCAAAATGACCATTTCCTCAACCACTGTCTGCTCTGGGTACATCCTGTGAGTCACTCCTCCATTATTAGTAATTGAGTGCATTCTGGGAAAAAAAGAGAAAACAACATCAGTAAAGTTGGTAAGTTGAGCTTGACTTTCAGGGTCAATAGAAAAGGCAGAGTAAAAATGCATAAAAGGGTATATATATGAAAACAATCTGAATCTCTTTAGATTCCATATCAAATCATTACAGATTCTAGCTGAACAAAATAGTGACTGGTTAGCATAAAATCATGTCATCATCAGAAAACCATTACCCTATTGAATGAAATTCTCCTTGCTGACCTTATAAAGACCAACCTTTGAAATATAGGGCATTCCCTACTGATGCCACTCACTCACTATATTCTAGTGAAGTTCATGCTCAGATGAACATAAGGAAAGACAGACTAGCTTTCCTATGGAATAGAGAAGACAAAGCATTAGAAAAAAATTTAAAGAAAAGCATTTCCAGATGACCAATAAGGCACAACAATCAGTAGCATGGGCTTACATAAGAATCCATGTGTGAGATACAACTTGGCTTTCAGTTACTCAGGAATGGTTAAAGGAAGAAGTCCACACTGAGCTGAGACTTGACATGAGGCTCACAGTGAAATAGGTAATGGGGATAGACAAATTTTCATGGAAAAAACAAAATCATTAAAGATACAGTAGACACGAACAAAGGGGTATTTATTCACTGGGCAAATGACTAAATGTATATCCCATCTTATGGTTTTCAAAGAATTTTCTCATTTAAATAATCTTGACCAATTCTGGAAATAGTCTGTATAGTATCATAATTTTCAAATTATGTTTAAGGACATTTAAAACATGGAAAAAATTGACATGCCTAATGTACGTTTTAAAAGACAGAGTTGGATATAATAGTTATGTATTTAATGTGTTACCTATATTATTTGAATACTATAGATGATGCAAATTAAATTCAGACAAATTAACACAGAAGTAGTAGTCTGAACTCAAATCAGGGATTTCAGATTCAATGTTCCAAATTCATCACTACACCTTAATAAAAAAGAAGCTAAAGGTAAAAGAGTTGGATTTGAAAGGACAACTCAAGAGCAAGAGACTTGTGGTTTCCAAGTAGAATCCTTGGTTACTGTAAGAAGTAGCTGTTTTGGGCACAGTGTCACACACCTGTAGTTACACTCCTTGGGAGGCTGCGGCAAGAAGATCACAAGTTCAAAGCCAATTTCAGCAACTTAGCAATACCTTGTCTCAAAATAAAAGTTCTGGAGATGGAGCTCAGTGACAGACTGCCCATGGGTTCCATCCCTATTACCTCTAAAAAACAAACAAACAAACAAACAAAAAAAAACCCACTGTTGTGATTTCAACAAAAATAAGAACAGAGGTACCAGGCAATTATCTGCAGACACCAGGCAGAATTCCTAAGCCTTCTGGTGGCTTTCTTTAGTTTTTAGTCAACTCTGAGTATAAATCATATATTTTTTACCACATCTGCTTCCTCTCGAGTTCTCATGTGCTTGTAGAGTTCTTCCTCTCCACTCTACCTACACTATCCTTCAGGGTCTATCAATGCTGCTTAGAACCCTTCTTTGTCTCCTGCTGGTCTGCTTCTGCAACGCCGTGAAGCACACATAAGCATGGCATTGTTCTGTGAGCACTGAGCAGGACTCCTGGGCTGCTGTGGATCCCTGTGTCAAGGCAAAGGAGAGCACCGCTATGTGGTTTACTGGGTGCAGGCTGCTTCTCAGGAAGTGTTGCTGCTTTGTTCCTGCTCCCTTTACACAGATTTGGGAATCAATTCACTGTCCAAAATCTCTGCCTTCTAACTTCCAATAGTTATTTCTATATTTTAAATAATATTGAAGGTGGGTGGACAGATACATTTGGGAAATATTTAATCCATATATTAGTACTCCCTTCCAAAATGAAAGGAGGCACTCTCATTTGCTGCATGTGGAGTCTTGACATCTTGGCTCACAAAGTTCACCTTTCCCTCAGACCCAGTGCACAAATGAATTTTCATCCAGCACCAGTTTTAACTGCAAGACAGGAGAGCACAGGTGTTTGGAGGCTTAAAGCTCCCATTTTTCACATGAAGGGAATGAACAATATCCCATGTGCCCTGGCACCCAACACCATGCTCTTCCCAGCACTGAAGGAACCAATCCGCATGATCAGCATCACATTTTGGCTCCATTCTCTTCATCCTTCTTGCTTAGGCCAGTCACCTGCCAAGACTCTCATCATTTGGCTTTGTGCTTTGAAACTGGCAGAAACTTAAATATAAGATATTCATGCTTTGTCTCCTAATCACTGTGAAGGGGAATGCTGTTGTACTGGTGCCACTTGGAGCTCTAGCTCTGGCATGTGAGCTCCAGAAACCTCAACTGCAAATGGAGCTCCTTGGTTTTCTGGTCTAAATATTTTAGAAACCATAAGAATCAATTGTAATTCCTCAAATAGGCTTTTAATGTTTAAGATGGAAGGATCATGTAAGGAATAGCACTGTGTAGTCAGAAAAACATGGGTGCAGTCATAACGATAATATGCTAGCTATGTGATTTACATAAGATTTTATCTACTAAGAGAGGCTATGATTTTTTTTTCCTCTGTGCATTTTACTAAACACTGTAAAACATTTTTTGTGTGAATATCCCTGGATTCGATCCCCAGTACTGCAAGAAATAAATAAAAAGATTTATTAAAGTTGTTCCTCCACAAATTGTTTGTGATTTATGTAATTGTTAATTGTAATATAGAGATTATGAAATACAGACATACCTAACTATTGTCAGCTGCAATTTGAACCCAACTCTAAGTGATTTCAGAGTGAAAGCCCTAAATCACTACACATATTATCTTTCTTTGTGAAGCCACAATTTGAGGAAATTTCTGCTTCATCCAAAGCATTTATTTACTCACTCTTTATTGAGTAGATCCCCATCTGAGGCACTGTGTAGAGGATAGAATGAGGCATACATTGCTATTTCTACTTGGGAAGATAAACACATATATGTTAGGGGATAACATACATTTTTATGAGGCTCCTCCCATTGTGTTAAAAAAAGCACTTAAGAGGAGGACTTAACATGTATGGAAAGGAGACAGAAGCAAGGAAGGTTTCCCTGTAGGAAGAGCAAACTGGTAGTAAGATAAGAAAATGATGCTCTATGCCAAGGGATGGTACAGAGGAAAGGGGCTCGTAAGGGAGAAAAAGAAAGTAAAATGATCCCAAATGTCACCTGTGTTCAGTGAGCCATTTGCTTCTGCTGTTGAGTGCAACACTCATTTAATGTAATTTAGTCAACCAATTTTGCAATAGACGATTAGTATACACTGTCCTGTCATGGGTGAATAGTCCTCGAGGAGAGGAAAATACTAAAACTTATGACATCTCTCACCCTTAGACTCCCAGCACACTGCAGGAATCAGTGACTCCTATGATAGTGGTAGTGGCATCACAAAGGACAAGAAATGGGGAAGAGAGAATGAGGAAAAGGGAAAAATAATGTCAGTATATATTAAGAAGAATGATGAGCAAAATGCTGTTCCCTTCTCTTTTTATGTCCAGGATGAAACTTAAAGGGCTGCAGCAGGTATGGAAGAATTGAATCCTCACAACGGTCCTTCCATCACAGGTGTAATCCTGCATTCACTAAGGCAATAGTTCTGAATAGTTGGCACATGAAGGATGATTTCTTTTCTTCAAGATTCTAAAAGAGCAATAGGAACCAAGAGCAGTAAACCAAAAGGGAAAAAGTCCATCTGTTTTGGCATTAATTCCCTGTGTCTCAGAATTATTCCCTGTGTCTCTAGTCCATTATTTTTCTCGTAGTCGGAAAGCTGATTTTTCTGCTGAAAGAAGTAAGCAAGATGAGCAAAAAGTCAATAAATACCAGTTGGGACTAAGAGTTGATACTAATGTAAAGCATACAATATAAGTAGGTCAATTGAAATAAAGTGGTTTTTGTGGTCTGATATTTGGATGGTACTCTGAGAAGAAATTCAAGAAACAACTAATAATAAGCCTTGAATGCTAGGTGAGAGAAGGTTACACAGGTATCTCCTTAAGATCTTATTGCTAAAAACAATGCTATAAATTACAGCAATTTGAGCCATGGACATGTAGACCCCATATTGTTTTGGAATGAGAAAAGAGAATATAATTTATGTTTTCATTTTATATTTTAAAAGTCACATCAACCCTGAAATATGATCAATTCTGTTTGCACTAAATTCCACTCTTCCAAAATCATTTTATTTATCATAATAACAGCAGCAAAAGGATGCAACTTTATTCACTTACCTTATGCAGGGCACCCTCAACTAAAACCTAGAATCTCTCTAGAATGCCTGCTATCTGTTATCTTCCCGTTCAGAGGCTATCAATCCTTCATGGCCCAGATTAAAATTATAGTGCTCATTTCCACATTTCTTGATCCATTCACTGCAACAGACCTCCCATTGCTTTGCATATTTATGAAGCTTATTACTATTAACATCTTTCCTTTTTATTTCAGTATTTTTAAATTGAGTCATCTCTTCTCATTGCAATGAAGGGAAAAAAACTAATTTTAAATACAGTGAAAAGATATGAAATTTTATATAACCTCTCCAAATTAAAGCTCTGTAGTTTGGATCTGGAATGTTCACCAAAACCAAAATCCATATATTAAAATCTTGGTCACCATCCCATAGTGCTATTGGGATGTAGAAGAACCTTTAAGAGGTGGGGATCAACTGGAAGTTTTCAGGTCATTGGGTATACTCTGGAAAGGTCTAGTGGAGTCATAGCCCATTCCACTTTATCTCTTTGCTACCTGGACATAGGAGAATGGCTTTTCTCCTCTGTGTACTCCTCTCATGACATGCTGCTATAGGCACAAAGCAATGAGGTCAACAGATCATGGACTGATATCTCCAACACTGTGTGAAAAATAAACCTTTTCATTTTGTATATTGATTAACTCAGGAATTTATTATGGTGGCAAAAATCTATCTAACCCACCAAATCAATTCTTATTCATTCCATATACATTTTTGCATTTATTATGCTAGCTTGGAGGTCATAATGTATTGGCACTTCAGGGATAACTTTTTAGTTTCCATAGTAGCTAAGACCACCCATTGAATTGTCAAATATAAGTATCAATAATCTATAGCCTGTGGGAGAAATATGTTCATGAACATGTGTTCATATATTATTTATGGCTGCTTTTCTGCTACAATGACTGTGTTGAATATTTATTACAGAGACCATATGATTTCCAAAGTTGAAGATACTATCTGACCATTTACAGAAAAAAGTTTTTGAACCCCTCATTTAAAATAATTGGTAAAATTAATTTAATTAAATGACCCATCTTGTGGTCTATGTTGTTTAGCTTTACATTGCTGTTGCAAAACACCTGACCAGAACAGCTTAGAGGAGATAAAGTTTCATAGATATAGTCCATGGATGGCTTACTCCATTGCTTTGTTCCAAGGTGAAGCAAAACATCTTGGTGGAATGGCACTGCTAAGCAGCAAAGCTCTGTTCATGATAGCCAGCAAGTCGAGGTGGGGAAAGTGGTCACAGGGAAGATCACCCCATCTAGGACACGCTGGTAGTGAACCACCGTCTCCAGATTTGCCCCACCTACCTACAGTTACCATCCGGTATTTCCATTCAAACTATGAAGGACTGACTGGCTTACGACTCTCATAATCTAATAATCTCACTTTGAATATTCCTGCATCAAAACAGGAGATTTTTCAGGATACCTTTTATCCAAACCACAACATTGTCCAAAAATCCCAGTATATATAAAAGAGTGAGTTGCTTTTTTTTGTGATCAAGATTCTACTTACTTTCTTGATCAAATATATATACATAAACACACACATATATATTATTTAAAGAGCCAAAATTCATGAAAAGAAACAAAGAAAGTTACCACATTTTGGCAGAGGGAACAATCCAAAAAGAAGTTATAAAGTTGCAAGACGTGCACTGAACACTGGTGCACCCAATTTAACAAACACTATTTGACAAAAAGGGGCAGAAAAAACCCAATATGATATTATTTTAGTTAGCTTCTTCACTGCTGTGATAAAAGACATGATGAGTAGAATTTTAGGAGGAAAAGCTTACTTGAGGACTCACAGTTTGAGTGCTTAATCCATTGATGGCCAGTGACATTACTCAGGACTCAAGGTGAGATTGAACAGCATGTCAGAAGAGTGTGGCAGAGGGAAGTAGCTCAAATCATGGCTCCAGGAAACAGAGATGGAGAGAAAGAAACTAAGTTCAGTTCACCAAATATGTACTCCAAAGGCCAACCCCAAATAGCCCACCTCCTCCAACCACACCCTACCCGCCTTCAGATACCACCCAGTTAATCCCTATCAGGGAATCAATTCACTGATTGGGTTATGGCTCTCATAATACAATCATTTCACCCTCAGCCTTCTTGTATTGTGTAACACACAAGTTTTGGGGAGATACCTTTTATCCAAACCATAACATCAGAGAACTTTAATTCACCACTTGCAATAATAGAACATCCACGCACAAAAAAATCAACAAAAATACTTTAAACTATACTTTACAACAAATTGACTTAACTGACTTACACATTTTTTTACCTAACAACAGTTAAATACACTTTTTTTCAGCTTCCTGTGTAACTTTCTCCAACAAAGATCATATATATTAGGCCACAAAGCAAGTCTTAACTTATACTAAAAGCTGAAATAGTTCTTTGATCTTATCAGATCGTAATGGAAAGAAATTAGAAACCAACAGCAAGAAAACTCCAGAAATTATACAATATGCTTTTGAGTAATGAGTAGGTCATTAAAGAAATCAGGGGAACAAATGGCCCAAATTAATAAAATTAGGAGGGCTAGGGCTGTAACTGAGAGGTAGAACAACACACACACATAAAAGAAAAGAATAAAGCAAAAAAAGATGAAAGAAAGAAAGAAAGAAAGAAAAAGAAAAGAAAGACAAAATGTAGATAATACAAGATAATACTAAAATATATCATTAGGGATTATTTTGGGCAACTTTATTTCAATAAGTTATAAAATTCAGATAAAATGGATAAATTTCTAGACATATACAACCTATCAAATTTAAATTAATATTTAAAACCTTAATAGATCAATAAGAAGCAATAAGTTTGAAGCCTTAATTAAAAGCCATTAGAAAAGAAAAGTTCAGGAATAGACAATTCAGGGTAGAATATTTACAAAATCTTTAAAGACAAACTTACACCAATGCTCCTCAAATCATTCCATGAAATTCAAAGGAAAGAAATGCTTCTAAATTCATTCTAAGAAGTCAGTGTCACCCTAGTTCATGAAACTAGAGAAGGACACATCAAGAAAAGGAAAATTATAGATGAACACCCTTTATGAACATAGATATAAGAATCCTTAATCACTGTTTTTACACTGAATTCAACAAATATTAAAAAGATCATACATCATGATCAATTTGGTTTCATTTCAGGGTAGCAAGGAAGGTTCAATATACATGAATCAGTAAACATGATAGCATGAATCAATTAGTGGAATGGCATCCAATTAGAAAGCTTCTGCAGAGCAAAAGAAATAAATAAAAGTGAAGAGAGAGCCAACAGAATGATAAACTTTGCTATTTGCTCTTCTAAATACGAAATAATTACTCACATTATGTATAAAACTCAAACACAAAAACATTTAAAAATTCATTCACTAAATAGACAAATAAACTGGACAGACACTTTGGGAGAAGTGTAAATGGTGAACCATTATATGAAAAAACATATTCAACACCTTTAACTATCAGGGAAATATGAGGCAAAACTACATTGAGATTCCTTCTAACCACAGTCAGAATTGCTATCATCAAGAATATAAATAACAATAAATGCTAGTGAGGATGCATGGAAAATGGATGTTCCTCAAAAAACTAAAAACAGAATTACCACATGGGCTAAACAACTCTACATATGTATCTGAAGGAATTAAGGTCAGCACACTTAAGAGATATGTGAACACCCAATATTTATAGGAGCACAACTCACAATAGCCGAGTCATTGAATAAGTCTAGGTGTCCATCAACATATTAATAGATTAAAAAGTATGTTATATATACAAAATGGTGTTTTCTTCAGCCATAAGGAAAAAGGGAATTATGGATGGAACTGGAGAGTATCATGTTAAGCAAAGCAAGTCAAACTCAGGCAATTATTGCATGTTCAAATGCGAGGAAGTTGTAGGGGATGACATCATGGAAGTAGAGGGGTGAATATAAGGGTAATGAAAAGTTATCAGGCAGAATGAGGCGTAAAGATATTAGAAAGTAGAACTAATCAAATTATGTTACAGGCATGTATGAATATGCCACAATGAAACATACTGTTAATGTATAATTAAAATGCATTAATGAAATAAATCAATAGATAAAATAAAAATAGATGGGTTTTTAAACACAAGGTGGTAAATTCATGCAATGAAATATTACTCTGCAATGAAAAGAAATTATTGTCATATAAAACAACTATGAACCTAAAGGGAATTATGCAGAGTAAAGAAAAAGAAAAAATCTCACAAGAATATATAATTCATTATTTTATTCATGATTCTACCTGCATAACATTGATGAAATAATAAATTTTAGGAATGAGGACTAGATTAGAGATTATCAAAGGTATGAAAATTGTAGCTGCATGTGCATACACACACACCCACCTACACACACTCACACACAAATACACATAATACACATATGTATGTATAAAGAGTAAAGTATATATTAGCAATGTGAGTTATACTCATGCTAATTTCCTTTTATTTATATTCTTCTAGAGATACAGAAGTATGTTAATACTGGGAAAGGAATGATGAAATGTACACAAGACCTCCCTGCACAAGACCTTCTATACAAATTCCTGCAAGAGTTACATTTGTATTCCTAGAGACATCTCAGGAATTTTAATACATCCAAAACATCTGGAAAACAAAATAATATAATTAGGTGAATTAATAATCATTACTTTCTATCTGCCTCTATGGGTTCTTTATAATGGGGGTGACATCTTTTCACTTGATTTGACTGAGGCCCTCTAGATATCTGCCATAAAACTGGACTACATGCTGTGATCACAGTATTTTTAGTTATGAGATTTCCAGAGTCTTGTATGTTGCACAGATGCTAACTCATCAAACAATCCACCAATTTATTATACAACTAAAGTACCTGATTTTTACAAAGCTTGACATAAGCACTCTCATAAATTTGATTTAGTATCAGTTCATTTATTTTCAATCATTCATCTTTTCTAAACAATATAATTAAGCTAATAATTTTTCTCTTAATATTGGCCTAGTTTTATTTCACAGTATTTGATATTATGATGATTTAATTTTAAATGCTTCATAATTTTCTTTTAACTCATTATTTACCCTTTATATATTTATATATCTGATTTCCAAATATATGATACATTTTAAAGGCATTTTATCATTTGCTATTTCTGAGCATGATATGCTGTTAGAAAATTACTTTTATATAAAGTTGACTCTTGATAACTCCTTGGGGTGTGCAGTTTTTTATTGGTAAACATTCTTTCATGCTTAAACAAACTGTACGTTCCTAGGATTAGCTTATTTTAAACTTAAATTATAAATGATATCATCAGCTCTTCACTTCTTATTCCTTTTTTTGTCCAATTGCACTACTGGTTTTGCTTAAATTCTCTCCATATAAGCACAAAATTTTTATTATATTTTAATAGGTTTCAGTGTTTTATTCTGTACATTTGAGGCTATGTATTTAGGTGCATATTAGATTGCAACTTTTAACTGTAATACACTTTGTAGTTTCTTCTTACAATGAGATATTCTTTTTGGTCCCTTTTAGTGATAGAACTTAAAATTCAATTTTATCTTAAAGTGACATTTTCCCCAAGCATTATTTGATTTTTTTTAAACATACAGTGTTATTTTATATATGTTTCATTAGAAAAAAAAGAGAGAGGTTTTTTGTGCTTCTTTTCTAATCTGTTAATATTAAATATAAACTTAGGTTTGTAACTAATATGTATCAATTTGTTTTAATTATTTGGGTCTTTTTTTGTTTTTTATTTTCCTTTTTTTTAATTTTACCTTTTTCCTGCTTTCTCTTCAGTTAATGGAATATACTTTTTTAAAAAGCATAGCAGGTTGGATGCCACCAATTCTTCACAATTAATTTACCTGTTCCATTTAACAAATCAGTATATATTCTTTAAATAATTATATGCATTATAACATATATTTATAAACCATGTATAACTGTATATATGTGTGCATGTGTATGTATCTAAAGTTAATCTGTGCCCTTATTCTATTCGTAAACAAAATAAGAAATTTAGCTTTTTCCTATCACACCACCAACTCTCATGATAGTTCTGTTGGTTATTTTATTTCCAGTTTGTGTTTAAATTCATCCAATAATTAAAGTAGTTCTATTTCCCATTTTCTCTTACCTATTCTGCTATCTGCCCTTGCTGATGAGAAGTCTGATATCAGTGTTCTTGTAGGTAATATGTCTCTTTTACCCTGGTAGCATTGGAGATTTCCCCTTTATTGCTCAGAGCCCATATTTCCACTGCAATACTTCTAGGTGCAGATTTTACATTTTAAAATCTTACTAAACTATTAATTATTTTTTAAGCAGTGAGGTCATTATCCCTTGCTTCTAAAGTATTGTTACCAACATCTCTTAAAATATTGACTCTTTCCTGTTCTCTAGGTTTTCTTTCTAGATCTCCTACTAGAATTACATTGGAATTTATCAATCTGTTTTCTCATGCTTTTTACATATGGATTTATGCATGAACGCATTGTCTTTGCAAAACCTTAATCTCCTTGTTCTGCCTTTAGTCAGAGATTTTCTCTTCTATTTTCTAATTCATCAATTATCTCTTTTGCCAGGCCAACTTTGCTATTTAACATCTTCCCAATTCCCATTGTTTGATGAGCTTTTTTTCCTATTGATAATATTCCAAGATTTCTATATAATTATTTTTGTACCTCTCTTAAAATTTATATGGATTCCTTCATAAATTTGTTTGACTGTCTTATATAAAATTATATTTAAAATACTTTTAGATTGATTTTAAACTATTTTAAAGATGTTTCAGTACTCACTGAATTCACTAATCAATTTCATATTTTTGAGCTTGTAATCTTATGTCTATCTGAGATTCTCACCGTTTGCTGACCCAGGATTGTATTAGTTTGGGTAAGCATTTCTGCCCTCCTGTTGGTTCATTTCATGTTTACATCTCTTTGGGCTATGAGTTTCACCAGTTTCAACTTGGATTTTGTATTAATGTATCAGGGTTTCTGGTTTATGTTTTATTTGATATAGCTATCCTACCTCCAAAAAAACATAAATCTGGCTTACAAGGCCAATCTTTATTTAGGGACTTGGTTTCCATCCATGGCATGTCATTATATGTTCATTTTTACATCATTCTTTGCTAATAAGCATAAATCGTGACCTTCCTGATTATAAAGAGGAAGTGTCTTTCAATTTCCATATTCATTTAAAAACATTCTTCCCAAACCATGCTTCTGTGCATTGGCTATCATCCAGATAGGGACATAATTCTGCAGTTTATAGTTAATACTTGGGACTTATGCTGTTTTGAGGGACATCACTGTTTATGTTTTTTTGTTTTCAAGTTTTATTATGTATGTTTTATATCTATTTCAAATATTTCATCAAGATTTTATGGATTAAAATTGGAAAACAGTGTCCAACTTAACTTCAATATACTTAGATTCTCTGTACAGTGTCTGGTTTTCTTTATTTCTTTGAAAACACAAAACAAAACTTCTTTGGAACAAAAATATATTCATATTTATTTTTTTTCTATTTTGAGAATCAATATTTCCCTTCACTTATACTACAAGAGTATGTAATTGTTAATTTTTTCTATTATTTCTTAGTTTTAATGTAACTATCTGATATTCTAGATTCTTCAATTGACAAAATATTTTATTTTCCCTGTCAGAAACAAATCATCTGAAACTTAGAGATGAAGCAAGTATTTGAATATCATATTCATTCACCTATATACATAGACCCTCTAAGACTGTGATGTATGGAGATGATATACAGGTTCATCTCATTACTGAACATTCACAATTTCATGAAATTCCTGGTAGCTTGTATAATTTTGTCTGATTGAGATACAATACGTTTAATTTTGGCTAAGAGGTTGTTTTAGTGATTTTGGAATCATTGGATGTTTGGTGGATTATACCTAACTCAATATTATCTTAATATATATTCCACATTTTCTTTCTAAGATAATCACGTATTCTAGAATTTCCTGAGTTTCCTTGTTTTACATTAATTAATGTCAAAATAGCATCTTTCTTATGTTCATTCTTTATTTTTCTTAAAGAAATGCTTTTACCTTTCAAATGTGGTAACTTTCCTATTATCCTAATATAGTTTATGCTTATATGTAATGTGGGGAAAACAGATCATAATCATTTTTCTCAAGTCTTACTATACTTTTCCTGGATCAGATCGGGATTCTAAAGGTTTTTCATCTCAAGCTTCCATTGTCTGATTATCTTCCTAGGGATAGTATAATAATTTCCTACTATTGATACTAACAATTACCAGAAAATTAGCAGTTAAAACAAAATAAATTTATTACCTTACAGATGTGTTGTTTAGAAGTTGTAGGAGTTAAAGTTGTTGTACATTTCTTTACACACCAGTAGTGTCTTACCCAGAAATTCCATAACAAAAGATAGGTTAACCAGAGAAAAGCATAACAAATTTACGTAATCAAAGTTTTACTTTGCACAGAAGCTTTTGGAAATGAAGACTGAAAGATCTGGGAGAATCTACTTTTATGCTTCTGTTCAATGAAGAATGGATAATAATTCAAAAATGTGATTGAACAAAAGCTACAACCTAATGCGGGACACTGAAGAGAAGAACACAGCAAGTTCCATTCAGATTCTCCTTGGACTTTCTGCCTCAAGTTCCTTCCTTTTGCAAAGGATAAGATCCTTCTGGAGAAAGGATTTTCAAGGAAGATGAAAAACAATAGAGAATGACTTTTCTAGGTTTTGTTGTTTATTTGGGAAACAGGATTTCTAGTTTCTATGATTCACCTTGGGCAAGAAATATTCTGATTTCTATGACTGATTTTTAGAAGAAGAAGAGGAGTAGGAGATTGGAGGGCCAACGTTTACAGAAAGCCTGCTTCTGAGAACTTACAATGCCCTTTAATTAAAAGTACTCAGTATGTGAAAGGAGTATATTTGGAATATTATTTTCTTAGCATCATAAAAGTCCTGCATAATATCTCTCTGGGAAAAAATAAAATTGTCTGGAGGGTTCATTTTATTCTGAAGATTTGTTAGGAGAATGCTCTTGCTATGTTACTCAGCATTCTGTGATGATAGCAAAATGCGTGAGAAAAAATAATTTCAAGGAAGAAAGACTTATTTTGGATCATGGTTTAAGAAGTTTCACCCCATGGAAAGTTGATACCATTGTTTCTGGGCCTGTGATGAGAAAGTTACATCAGCTCAAAGTAAAGCTACTCATCTTGTAGCAGTTGGCAAGCAGGAGTGGAGGCAGAGACAAGATATAATCCTCAAGGGCATGTACCCAATGACAGATTTCTTTCATCTAAGTCCCAATTCCCAGAGTTCCAACCACCTCCCAATAGTCCTCTCAGTTATGAATCCCTCAAAATGTCAATGCATTAATGAGGTTAGAAGCTTCATGATCCAATCATTTATCAAAAGTCCCACCTCTGAACTGAGGAACAACTCTTCAACAACTGAGCTTTTGGGGAATACTCTAGATCCAAATGCTTGTCTTTTCCAGCTTCTAGAAAATACCCATGTTATTTGTCTGTGACTCTTTCCTCCAACTTCAAAGTCACTAATGTTGTACCTCTGTGATCAGTCTTCCTAGGCACATCTCAATGTTACTCATCTATTCTGTTTCTCATGCTTTTAAGGATCCTCCTGATTGTATTGCATCAACCAGGATAATCCTAAAAGATCTTATTAAGGTCAACTGCTTAGCAACTTTAATTACATCTGTGAATTTCATACACCTGAAGGTAACATATTTGCAGATATTGTAGTTTAAGGTATAGACTTCATTATGGGCTATCATTCTTCCTATCACAGATAGTAATTATTTTCATGAACTGAGATTTTGCATCTTTCTTTTTTTATTAGAAGCAACATTAAGCATAAGAATCCTGAGAGTGTTCTAGGAAAAGCACATACAAATTTTAACAAAATGTGCTACTGCTTCACACAAAATGTATAATTATTTCATTTAACACTGTTTCTGTGTTGGATGCTATAGTCTTTCAGATGGATTTGCAATGAGTAACAAACAGAATGAAAGAGCAAGAGTGGCCTTTAAAGAAAACAGCTACTCTACATGTTGATGAGGAGATGACCAGCAGGCTTTCACCACTGCAGAGCTTCCAGTATCTGCTGCAAGGAAGTCATGGGAAAGGTTCAAGTTTGGGTATCCTATCAGTGGAATGAAGGACATAACCTCCATACCTTTCAGGGTTCTGTGAATCTATCCATGCTAGCAGCTTTTATCATCCTTGTGCAACCATTTAATTTTGAAAATTGTAGGAATTTTTTAACAGTGCAAATAATTTTTGTCAATTAAAAATATAATTAACTTCCACTTCTACCAAACAAAACCAGAATTGGACTAGTCTAAGTGATTAAAAATAACTTATTTTCTTCTGTAACTATCCTAATAGGGAAAGAGATCTCAGTATAGAACAGGGATCATTTTCTAATTTTAAATGGAAATTAGGGAATAATAAAGTAGGATAGTTTAAATCAGTCCTCTGCTCTGTAAAGTTGGTGCAATTCCATTCTATGGAATAAACTGATAGTAGACAGATTAGCAGAAAAACCTGTGTATAGGTTAATTATGTGCCGATGAATTAGATCTTCACAAAATATTAGACTCAAGGAAAGGCCATATGGTTGATGTTTACTTAGTTTCCTAAGCTACAGAAAGGAATAATGTCTTGGTACTTGCCAGAAGAGGTGGTGAAAGAGTACAATTTATTTTGAGAGGATGAGAGCAGGATCTGCACAGCAAAGAGTAGCTGTATTGCTATGCAATGTCTCAGGTAGCGGCCATCAGAAGCACAGGTGGTAGGCTGTGCCATAGTCTCTGGCTGGAGCAGCTGTTGACCTTTAGTTTTCTTTTCTTTCATATGAGTGGATCTTCTCAGATTCTTGGGATTTCAGACAGGGAGTGCATGACATTTGCCTAACATTGTAGGAGCTGCTTTAATCAGATGAGAGAAATTCAGACAAAGCTATTTCATATACTTCAGGAGGGAAAGGAAAGGAAGAGACAGGCAGCAGTCAGAGAGACCAGTTCAGAGACCTCTTCTTTAGATCAAAGTATTAGCAGACCAAAGTACCATATGTTGGTATGTTGCTTTCTGCTATAGCTCAGATCTAAAATATCCCCCAAGGAGCTCGGCCTCAAGTTGGCACTATTGTGAGTGGGTGGAAACTTTTAAAGGTTGAATTTAATGGGAGGTTTTAAGCCACAGGGAGAGTGCTTTTGGAGGTGATATTGAGAACTTGATTCCTTCCTCTCTCTTTTTCTCATGTCCTAGCCATTAGGTGGCTGGCTTTGCTCTATCATCTCCTTCCATTATGTTGTGTGTCCTTACCAGACACTCAAAAGCAATGGAGTAAACCAACCATGGAATGAAACCTCTCAAACTGAGCAAAAGTATCCCTTTTATCTTTATAAGTTATTTATCTCAGGTGTATTGTTTCAGTAACAGAATACTGACTAACTTAATTTCTGAATCCCAGCAATACCCAAAGACAGGGTGTGGGCTAAATGGATCAGAAATTATTAAGAGGAAATGTTAAGATGTAAGAAAAAATTCTGGCTAAATTGGCTTCACAGGATTCCTGTTGAAGGCAGGCCAGGATGATCTGACATAAAGGTTGGAGGGTTGTTTCTAAACTGACAGAAATCCTGTTAAAACCAGGTAATAGTGAAGCAGCAGTTTTGAGATGAGACTAGATTCTCTGCTCCCACTGGCAAATGAAGTTTGGGCTGACTGCAGATTTCTGTGGCCAAAATAACTCCTTTCTAGTGTTTGCAGCTATTCCCAGTTAAAACTGGGAATTTGGGCTGACTGCAGATCTCCACAGACAAAATACTGTTAGCGGCCACCCAGTTAAGAGCTGGGTCTTTCTCCGATGCTGTTGATTGGTACATTGTAACTGTTGGTGTGGAAGCACACCCTAATAATTCAGCACCAATCTTCTTCTGGGTTCTTGAGTTACATATTTGAAGAATAAAACCCACAGACAACAAAAGAAGGGAAGAGTAAAGGAGTAGGATTTTTTTAAGGAAATAGAGTGGAATCTCTGCAACACATAGGGGTATCTGGAAGCAGGATACCATCTTAGTGTGCTAGGCCAGGGTTTTTATTGGTTTTGAGTATGAGCATTGATTAACATTTGTTTAAATCAGGCATTGAGAAAATCACTAGAATCATTAGTTAAAATCTATGTAAAACAGAGAGCAAATCTTTTCTAGTTCCCAACTGTGTTCACCCCTACTTTTTAGTTTTCCCACCTCTGGGCCAAATGAGTTGCTTCCACAGGTGAGCCTCATGGTCTTTTGCATTAGAAGACCCTAAGCATGGCCATTAATCTCTCTCTACCAGCTAGCTTCCAGATGTGTTTGAATGGGCCCATTGTCCTGACTACCTAGCCATTTTACTATCTAGCCTAATCTCATTCAATACAGCCCCTAATTAAGAAGAAAAATTAGGGAAAACTTACAAAAATTGATCAAAGAGAGAATCTTGTGATGAATCAAGGGAAGAATACTTCCCACAGAAAAGCATTAAATAAGAAATATTAGAGATCTATATATCTATATATAGATATACTACATCATTCATGATTATCCATTTAGAGATGGATGATAAACTTGGACAAGATCCTCTTCTGAAGACATATTTCTTTCTTTGTTAATTTTTTTAACTTGGTTCAACATTGTCTTACATAATGAAGGGATTTGTTACTTTACTTTCATATATGCACGCATAATGAAAGAGTAGCTTAACAGATTGTGGAGGGGTTGTGGGGATAAAGGAATACTAATACACTGTTGATGGGATTGCAAAATGGCACAGCCACTCTGGAAAGCAAACTAGGGAAGGAATCACCCTTTGACTCAGCTATCCCACTCCTGGGTATTTTCCCAGAAGAGCTAGAATCAGGGTATTACATCATTGTTTATAGCAGCTCAATTTATAACTGTGAAATTATGGAAACAACCTATATGCTGTGTGAATGGATCCAAAAATTGTGATATATATATATATATCACAGACATACACACACGCGCACAAGGGAGTTCCACTCAGCCATTACAAAGAATGATATCACAGCTTTTTCCAGGTAAATGAATGGAAATGGGGAAAAAAAATCATGTTGAATGAAATAAACCAAACCCAGAGACTTAAGGGTTGTATGTTTTCTCTCATATGTGGAAGCTAAAGTAAACCTAAGATAAGATAAAAAGTTAGTCT
The DNA here is from genome assembly GCA_004027875.1 of Aplodontia rufa. Taxonomy (NCBI): domain Eukaryota; kingdom Metazoa; phylum Chordata; class Mammalia; order Rodentia; family Aplodontiidae; genus Aplodontia; species Aplodontia rufa. The sequence continues at coordinate 22,632 of PVKS010016165.1, forward strand.
AGTTTATTTAATAGACCAACCAAATCTGAAGTAACACATAAGATATGGGAGCTATACAGTCGTGGGGAGGAGTAGACAAGGGAGGGAGGATAGGGACGGAAAAGAGGGAGTTTTCAATACTATAGAGCATAGTTGATTCCCATGAGAAGCCTGAATTTATCTTATTAGGCATATAAATCTAGCAATTTCAATGATTAAAATGCATGAATATGATCTTTTATACCTCCAACATGGGGCTATTACAGAGAAGAAACAAGATCAGGGAATGGGGTTGGGGGCAGGTAGAGATCCTGTAAAAGGATTGGATTTAAGCTACTTTCAAGACAAATTTCCAGAAAAGAAAAAAGGAAAGTCAATCTAGGAGGAACAAAATGTAGGCACCAAGAAAAATTTACAAATGCGTCTGCACATGTACAGAAGTTTTATCCTTAACATGGGGTATGGAAGGAAATAAGAAAGGAAGACAAGAGAATTGAAACTAATGGTAACAGTGATATTCACAGTTTGAGAAGCTGGATGGTTTCTCCTTTCAAAGTTTTGTTGAAAGGGGTGGGCGCAGTGACTCAGGGGTTAAGGTGCTTGCCTGGCATGTGCGAGTACTTGGGTTCAAACGCCAGCACCACATATGCAGTGAAACTCCAGCAAGGAAATCCAAATGAAAAAAAATGTGTTGTTGTTGTTGTTGTTGAAATTTTGCTAAGTTTAGTGTGTAGATGTGGATTATTTTCTGTTTCAGCTTAGATTACAATAGTATCAATATTTTCTTTATAATGTTGGCCCCAGAGTATGGTGGAATGTAAGACAACTGAAGTCACACTGGAGTCCTTTAGGTTGCCAGCAAGGGACTTAACCAAGCGGGAGCCAAGGCTCCTCTTTCCCTTCAATTTATGCTTGTTCTTTTTTGTTTTTCCTTTTCAAGTCTGTTTTGGATTGTAGAACCTTGCATTGGAAACTCATCATTAGCAATTCAAATTTTAAGCTGAGTTTTTTAATGCTAAATACTTGTGGATATCATTTGAGAAGATTGTCAAATTAAACAATGTAGATTTTTCATATATACAGCAAAGTGACTTTGCAGATATTATTCAGTTAAGATCCAAGCCATGATATTCATCTTGTGCTTATGCATACAATCCAGAAACAGCAAAGTATTTTGTAAATTCAGCATTTAGTTATCTCTTACCCATTAAGAGGAAGAAAAGCAAACATCAATCCCCTCCCCAACACTTTATTCCTGCCTGAAGCTAAGCAAGGAGAAAGGGAAAAGGTTTTTAGAATTACAAATAGAACCTTTAAATTGTAGAAACTTGCTAATTTCATTTATGAAAGCATTGCCTAACTTCTGCTTTCTCTCTCTCTCAGTTGTTATTCAAATCTCTATCTGCAGCCAAAGAGAAAGAGAGAATAATCCTACTAGGAATATAGTGAGTTTTCTTTTAGAGATCAGACATAAATGCTGCATATTTGAATATGCAAATTTAATAGAACAGATTGCCAAGAAATGAAAAATGGTTGTATGTTTAGCCCTAGGAAGTTAGCCCTGCTTAATAGAGCTGACAAAGAGGTAAGGAGTGCCCAATTACAAAATTCTAACAGGGAAGAAAATGCATATAATTTGCTTACCTAACAGGAAAGGAATCTTAAAAGAGAGCTGGATGTTGGAGACCTAGATTCTCCCTAAATTAGTTAAAGCTTTCTTTAAGAAGTCCTCATTTCCTTCTGTGTAAAACAGAGGTTCTCTTAGGTAATCTTTGACATTACTTCCACTGTGAAAATTCCAAAGCATCTTCCCAGCATATCCAATACAATCACATCGATAAAGGTAACTCAGGGTGTGATAGAGCTCATATGCGGCACATTGTTTTGAATTTATGTACACAAGTGGAAGATATTCTTACACATTCCTTAAAGTCATAAATGTTATATTTTAATGTTGTGATGTTTCTCTTTTTAAGTGCATTCAATGAGTTTAATAAACAAAAGAGAAGCTTCCATCATGTAAAACATATCTTTATGGTGCCACAATCTTTGTTGGGTAGTTAAATAATCAAGGCTTTCCAATTTTTCTTTTCTTGTCTTTTTTTTTTTTAATTTCTTTTTTCTTTTTTTCTTTTTCTTTTTTCCTACCTTTCCTTTTCGATAAGGCTCAGCTGCCTAGTATTTGGAGTTTGAGAAATTGAAAATTAGTTGCTCTTTTGGATTTACAGTAATCATTTGGGCAGATTGTCAATATCAATTTCCAGCTTACATGACTCTCCATACCACTTTAAGAATTAGGTCAAAACTGTCCTTGGATAGAAAATAGGCAAAATAAGCCAAATGGAAGGAAAACAAAGTAAAACTCAAAACAGTTGTAGGTGGAGTTGGAGAAGGAAAGCAATATTTTACTCAGATCTCGGTTTGAAGATTCAGAAATTCCTTTGTATCTTCATAGTATCACACATCCTGATCCCTAGGGAGTAGTTTAATAAAAAGCAGATCTTTGCTTAATACTCCATTTCTACAGTTCTTTCTCTTTAGATTAAAGATTAGTAGAGGTCACAGTCTTGCCATTCCGCAATGACATTTATTAAAAAATATAATAATAACAATTGCTATCCCCAATATTTACTGATTGTTGACAATAAGCCAAGCACTGTTCTAATCAGCTTAAGTATATGAAAGCTTTAAAGGTATGCTACCCTGAAATATGCCACTTTAACATATGGATTATTATGAGTTCAGGACTGTTTAGAATCAGGAGACACACAATTCACTCTAAACCAACCACCACCAGCCTGAACGCAGATCAGGAATTCCCATCGTGAAGGTGTCTCTCTGTAACAATGACCTAGAAGGGGCTCTGGCTAAAATCACTATTTAGCTGGACCAACAAATATTCAATTTTTAACTAAAAGCAGGTTAAAATCTTGGAATCTTGGCCTTTATTTTTTATCTGTCTCCTTTGCTACCTTACAGCTTGGGTAAACCTGGTAATCCTCCCCCTTCAAGTCAGAAGGCACTAAGAATAACCAAGATATTTCTCAGGTTTTCAAGGACATCACAATTAACAAATTATCAGTCAACCAACATTGATGACATCCTCTTTCAGACCACTGAAGCAGTGCCTAAAGGGCTCTGGTCATTGCCCTAAATCTGAAGTAACTAATGCCATCTTGCCTTTCTAAATCAGCCTTTATCTAAGTCTTTCTTTCCAAAAGTCACCTATATTCAAGGAGCAACAAGTCTAATGCATAAACATCTTGAGACAAGAGTTAAAACAACTCTCACCTCTGCAGGGTAGCAGAGTTTTTCTTCTCATTCACAAGGTTGCACCTGACTGTTCCTGAGATAAGGATCAAGCAGACCAAAGTTTGACCAAGAATGTTTTATTATGCATACTTCTTGCCCCCAACTTTTGTTCCATTACTTGTTTTAATCTGGATCTCACGTCAGTTACACTGAAGACATTTACACCAGTAAACTTCTCTTCCCAGTATGGCTGTATTGAACATTAAATTCCTTTTCTACCACAACATTACTTTTGCCATTTGGTTTTCTTTTGTGACAATTGGCCAGAACTGATAAGTGCAACTCTCTGAAATCATGGCCACCCATGTCAGGAAAGGAACAAAAACCTTATCTATGGAGATGACACTGGGATGGTCTCTAAATCCATACTAAGATGAGGTTCATTTTTCCATAAGTATCCTCCACTTAATTTCCCTCCCAGTTTGCCACACCTAAAAAATCTAAAGTATTTCATTTGTGTTGTCATTTTTCTATAAATCTATAGTTCTTTTTTTTTTTAATGCTATAGCCAGGTGTGTCAGTGCATGCCCATAATTCCAGCAGCTTGGGGAGGCTGAGGCAGGAGAATCCAAGTTCAAAGCCAGCTTCAGGGACTTAGCAAGGACCCAAGCAACTTAGGGAGGTCCAGTCTCAAATGAAAAAAGAAAATGAAGTGGAGAAATGGCTCAATGGTTAAGCGCTCCTGGATTAATCATCCCTGGATTTAATCCCTGGTACTCCCCTGCCAATATGCTATGTGAGTCAACATTCTAACTGTCCCTTTGAGTTACCATCACTGAGTTTCCCTAACCTGTGTATGTTAAAAAACAAAATAAAAACTAATTTATCGTTCACTGATCTGTCTGCTTCAGTCCAAATTTGTCCAGTCCCAGTCAAAGAACCTAGGAGGGTAAAGGATAAAGTTTTATCCTGATGGGGGTAGGCTGAGGGTCTTTCTCTCTATCTTTTAAGAGTTTGATAATTAAGTATATGAAGACAGGTCAACAGTAGAGAAAGTGTACAAATTTATTATATGCTTGGGGTCATCACATTAAAGTAAAGTGAATAAGCAAAATCACAGTGAGATCTAAAAGTTTAAATGACCTCGTCAAAGGAAACAGAAGAGGGAGAATTATGGTTTGAATGTGAATTGTTCCCCAAAAGAACACATATTGAAGCATGAATGTCAGATGTACTGTTATTGAGAAGTTACTGGATCATGAGGGCTCTAACCTCATCAATGGATTAATCCATTTGATTGATTAATAGTTTGAATGAACTACTGGGAAGTTGTGGAAACTGCAACAAGTGGGGCACAGGTAGAGGAATCGGCTACTGGGGCCATGCTCTTGGCAACTGTATATATGTGTATTGTCACTGGTCTCTCTCTCTCTCTCTCTCTCTTTCTCTCTTTCTTTCCTTCCTCGCTACCAGGGAATGAGTAGCATTCCTCCACCAAGCCCTTCTGCCATAATGTTCTGCCTTATCTCAGACTGAAAGCAACAGAGTTAACTGATGTTGGACATAAACTTCTGAAATCATGAGCCAAAATAATTTTTCCTCCATTAAGTTGCTCTTGTCATGTATTTGATCATAGTAATTGAAAAGCTGATTAACAAAGGGGGTATGTGATAACTTAGGGGAGAATGAATAATTTTTAGGGCCCTCACAAAAGCAGGTGACTTGTCATGTTGAAGTCCGTCTGGATGTGATGTTGGCCTCTAGTCTCTTTTCCTGTGATATCATTTTAATTGTCCCAGGTTGATGAGATTCTTAGGGAGGGGATTCATGGTAACTGAGTTCTTTTTGGAGTATCTATTGTTATGCAATTGAGGGACATTCACAGAAACCCCTTTCTAAATTGGTTATTCCACAAATGTCCTTAGCTTGAAGTCCAAAGTCTTAGTCAGCTTTTGCATTGCTGTGACCAAAAGACCTGACAAGAACAGTTTTAGGAGGAAAAGTTTATTCAGGGGCTTAAGGTGTCAGAATTTAAGGGAAAAAATGAGTTGAATAAATAGAGAGGAGAGTAGTGGTAGATCAACAATAGCACAGGTTTATTGGGAGAAATCTATGGAGGGGGGGCCCCAGTACAGACTGGGGTAGATATAGAGGACAAAGGGAAAAGGAGATTAGAGCATTACTAGGAAGTTCTCAGAGAAGGGTCATTTCTTATGATGGAATGCTTGGGGTTTCTTTGCATGATGGTAGAGTATTGTAGGTGGGTCTGGGTTTTAGGGATAGGTGGGTCAGGGGTTTAAAGATAGATATGTCTTGTCTTAAGATGGAGGATCAGATTAAAATGGCATTGTCTAGGTCAACTTCTATCTAAAATTTCTGGCTTTTTCATTTCTTTTGATAGGCAAAGAGGTGAGAGAAGGGGTGACAGTGCCTCTTAAATTACTTCCTGCCAAGAGGGGGAACCAGTTGAGGACTTCTGTAGGCCTTGGTATTGAGGAATTCTAAAAGAGCTCAGCAAGTGTATGTTCTGGACCCTCTGATCAGTAGTAGTATTGATGGTCCTCTGTGAAAAGGAGGTGAAGAGCCAAAACAAGGAGAGTCCAGCAGCAAGTCTGATCATGTTACAGAGAATTAGGAAGAGGAAAAGAGCTAGGCAAGCTTGGGTCCAGATAGTGTGTAAATGTATGTGTTAATTCTGCATAGTAAGATGATTCACTGGTTATAGTCCAGGCAGCAATAGAGGTGATAGGAGACCACTTCTTTTAGCTGAAAGCAGGGTCTTATAAGAAAATTTTAACAAGAATGTAGTGGGTGGCCACAGTGGGCTTAGAGGTGTTTCACACTGAGTCTGACATCTCAGGAGGAGCACTGACAGGGATATTAATGGGCAAGAAAAAACTTCTGTTCAGTATAAGAGGATAGTGGAGGCAGGGGTATTAGAAGATATGGTGGCAATTAAAATGAAGAGAACATTCAATTTAGTTAGTGTTTTCCTGCTGAACATAAATGTTGGGCATCCAAGCTTGAGTGGGGCCTTCCAGTCAGGAAGCCAAAAACAAATGTTTTAGCCTAGGGTTTTAACCTAGGGAGTGGGATCCCATTCTCCAAGGTCCCCATTTCTATCTGCCTATAGATAATCTGTTTCCTGTCTCAATTACCATTCTGCAGAGAACCTCGACGTCTGTCAGAGTGATAGGCAATGAAACTTTTGGTGTCTTCATGAATGGTGGGCATTGGCTGTGGCAGTTAGGGAAACTCTATGGAGGGTCTCTCTGGGGGGCCTCAGTAGATGTTGGGAGACAGCTCCACGGAGCATCATATTTCCATGACCATCTGGCACTTAATGGACTCTAGGCATCTTGTGCATCAGGGCAGTCCGGAGTTTCATCATGGTGGTTGACAGGTGACTGCACATGGTATATCCCGGGGAGGAATCATGTTAGAACAATAAACACTGTGATACATTATTTTCTGCAAACTATCAGTACAAAAACAGTCAGCCAGCCTTTGAATAGCTAAGTGTGCGGTCTGATGTCATTTATTTGTGAGTGGAGGACATTCAGGTCCTTAGAAACATGTAGCTAAAAATGCATTTAATTTTTGTAATGGCACATGTTCCATTGAGTGAGGGAATGCCATCTGATTCTGTAATGTAGGTTTTTATTGGCATTTCTTCTGTGTTAGTGGAAGGATCACTTCAGTTGTGTCACTTAAGACTCTCTTGGTTAAGTTAGTTAGGACTTTTATGTTCTATATTACATATTTTAAATTGTTCTAAGGGATCAATATTATAATTACTTATCAGTGGGAGGATTGACACAAGCAGACATTTTGAGTTACGTTAAAAGAACCATTGTTTCTTTTTAAATGTCCATGTATGGCGGTGCTGTGGATATAACTCTCCTGCCAGGTGTTCACAACCAAGTTGGTCAAAATTTACCTTTTGCCTATCAATTCTTAGGTTCAGCTAAGAATCCTTGGGAGGCCACTCTCAAGGACATGTGAGAAGCCTCTTGGCTTCTTTAGCCTTCCTCTACCAGAGGTGCCATTTGCCAGGATGCATCAGGGTCTTGCTGACCACATATGGCTTCCTTTGGAAGCATTAGGGATATTGACCTGATGCATTGACCTTCCTTTGTGCAGAATATTCACTGTTTGGCTTTCTCTGGGGTTCTCATGATTCCCCTGATTGGGAGGTCATGTGACACAGAGGTATAAGTCAGAGGTTTTCCCATAGTTCTCTGGGTCCTTTCTGACCCTAAAAGGCCATGATCAAAATATTGGATACTTTTCCTTGGCCCTTTTACTTCCTTGATTTTGGTCTTCGAGTTTTGGTTTTAAACATCCAAGAGGCCAGTTTCACCAGTCTTAAAGTGGGAGTATTGGGTTTTAACTTTAATGTGTAGAGTTTTATAGTAACTACTTTCATTTGATTAGGGTCAGTAACACTAGTAGCAGTTAGTATTATATCCTATCTGTCATGTAGGTGTCTTAACTCAGGTTTTTTCCTGTTAGAATTAGCACTTCTGCAAAACAATAACAGGCAATAGTTATAATGTTTATAAAGAAAATACAAAATGAAATTGATAAGCCCCAAAACATTTAGCTTGCATAATATCTTTAAAACAAGAAAGAGTTTTTTTAAATATTAATGTCTTTGGTATCTATTTTTCCTTTATGAAGATCTATAAATCTATCCCTTGAACACACCTTAAATGAGTTTAAGTTTATCCTAGTTTTGAATCATCATAACATGGAACAGGGTGTGAGGCAGAGACTTATCTCAGGCAAGGTGGGGCTCTTGACAAATCCCAACATTCAAACCTATACAAGTTTACAAGTTGCCACATTGTCAACCTTCAAGCAAACTGAACTTTCCTTATTATAGGTTATAATGGGATATCTAATCACAAAATTTTAAATGATATAAATAAATTTCCAACCTAATTTATTGTTTCCATACCAGTCTGAAAAGAGAATACTGCTATAGACAACTTTAGTCTGGAAACATCAACTTGGTAAAATGTTCTACCAAGTTTTATACTTCAAAAGATCTGTGTAGCTGGAGGGCATGAACACAAATAATATAGAAAAAGAAGCCAGTTATATCATCACAATTACACTGATGTACTTATATTAGCTAACTTTAACCTTTGAAGCAAAATTTAGATTACATAGTGGACAGTAATATTTTGCCAAAGATGTCCCTAAACAATAGAACCTGATAGATAAAAACTGATCAATGTTCTAAGAAACATTTTGTTACAAAGAGGTTCTGGCCTATTGAGATAGTGCACCAACATTAGATCTTAAAAGAAAACCGAAAACAACTTCAATTGATTAAGCTAACCACAGGCAACCCAATCAGGAACTATTTCAGATTTGCCCTTCACCAACCTTGTACTGTTGAACCAATTTAAGTCATGTGAACCAAAAGTTAGCTTTAATTTATGAGCATGCATTTGTCTATATGCCAATTTTGGTACCACATAGACAAGAAACAACATACACAAATGTGCACAAATACTCATAAAATTGACAGGAAACAAATTTTAGAGTTTTTATTGCCCTCTGATAAAGACAACAGGAAAAACAGAGGACTAAAAAAAAAAAAACTAATTAGACAAAACAATATTAAATAAAAAAATACATGAATTTAGGCGCACAAGACTAATAGTGGAGATGAATTTGGTGTTAGAGACTTGAGAGACAGAAGATGAAAAAATTGAGGATCAGTAGACATACGGAGTAGCTGGGAGTAACTTGAGCATGAGGGCATACCTGTGGAAGAGGCATTTCTACAGAGAAGGGGAGAAAAGAAAGTGTGTCCACTAAGAAAAAGCATAGAGAAGAGAAATGAGAGCTCCTTGGTCCATTTTACTAATCCTTCCATATATCCTAGATGAGTCTCTATAAACATAGCAAGGAGGGTGGATGGGTGGGTTCTTCCTAGTTTGATGAATGTGATCCATGATGGGTTTAGAAAGAGCAAAGTAACAGATTTTAGAGCAGCATAAAGAAATAGAACTCCCCGAAAGAAAGAAGTTCCAAGTTTGGGATACCCTGATGGGTTTGTCCTTGAGAAGAATATGAAAAGCTGGTGTGAGCAAAGGTAAAAGTGTGAGCAAAAAAAGTTGAGTGTGAGCAAAAAAAAGGTGAGTGCGAGAAAAAATAGTTGAGTGTGAGTAAAGTAAAAAGGTCTGGAGTACCAAGCCTGGAGCAGAGGCCTGGACATACAGAACCTTGGGCAATTTGCCATTGCAGTGGAAAGTTTAAGATCTCTGAGAAATTAGGAGACAAATGTGCCATTTTCAGTCCAGGGCCTCTTGTTGCCCAGTTGATATTTGGGCCAAGCAATATTACAGAAAAACACCAATCTTTTGACTGTGACTTGGAGACAAGGGTCTAGTTGGCAAAGCACCCCATGGGGGTGTCTACTGAAAACATTGATAAGGCTTGGCCTATGTTTGACGAAATGGATTGAAAAGGGACTCTGGCAGAGAGAAAGACCAAAATCAAGGGGTGTCCCTACAGGAAATTAGTCTCTCTAAGGTCATTCCTGTAATGACCAATGGAACAGTGAGTTATCTTAAACAGTATCCCCAGAGAGAGAAACTGGTGAAGATTACTGGAATCCAGAAGAGTCAGAGGGGTTCACTCACCCAATAAGCAATGGCCAGTGGTGGATGTGATGCCCAGCAAAGTGGATAGTCCTTACTGCAGCCATCAGAGGGAGAAGTGGTCAAAAGAGAAGGGGAAAAGAGAGAGAGAGAGAGGGAAAGAGAGGCAGACATTGGTTCTCAAAGGAAGGCTCATGGAGGCCACCCTTGGTGGGAATCTTGGAACACTGGTCCCAGGTTTCAGCACCAAAATGTAAGGAAATAAGTGAGCGTAGAAAATAAAAACAGAGAGTCATGGAGGCTCAATAGTAATACAGGTTTATTGGGAGAAACCTATGGAGGAGGGCCACATAGAGTCTGGGACCCCTCCTCCACTTACAGACTGGGGTAGGTAGAAAGGACCAAGGGAAAAGAAGACAGGGCATTGCTAGGGAGTTGTCATGGAAGGGTCCTTTCTTACATGGAGTGTTTAGAGTTTCTTTGCATGATTGTGGAGTATTACAGGTGGGTTAAAGTTTTAGAATTAGGTAGGTCTGGGTTTTAGGGAAATGTGGGTTCATGGATTAGGGATCAGGTAGATCAGGGTTTTAGGGATAGATGGGTCTTATTCTAAGATGGAGATAAGATTCAAAATGGCATTGGTTAGGTCAAGTTCTACCTAACACAGATGTCTCAGTCCATAGAAGGCCAGTTCCATTCCTTGGGGTTGCAGTAAGCAGAACATCATGTCAGAAGAGTGTGGCAGGGAGAAGCAGGTCAAGGGATGGCTCTAGGAAACAGAGAGGGAAAAGACTCCACTCATGAGTGGGTAAAGGTTCTTATGACCCAATCATTTCACCTCAGCCTTCATAGTGTCTCACATATTGAGCTGTTGGGGAACACCTTTCATCCAAACCATAACACTACCTCTTATGGTACTAGAGGCTAGAGATCATTATATGTAGAATATGAATATATTTTATAAAGTGGCAACTCAAGAAACAAATAAGAGGCAAAAGACATATGAATTTTGCACTATATGTGGAAGATAAAATTTAGTAAGTCAGTTAATTTCTTCAGACAACATCAATCCTTTGAGTGAAAGCAGGTATACTGTGAATGAGAAGTAAGGGAATCAATTACTAACATTTTCCAAATCTCAGTACCGAATTTTTGTGGGGAAAGTAGGAAAGTGGTACAAAAATAAAATAATTCATTTTCCATAAAACCTCATTCTCGCCATTTGGGATAAATTATAATCGCCCTTTTTCAAATGCATAAACAGGTTTAATGATGCTTTTATTTTGAAATGAAAATGCTCTCTATATTGCTGCTAACAATATTAATTTGGTGTGCTTAGTGTAGCACAATGATCATCAAGAATATGAAAGTTGGTCTAGTAACAGGAGTTAAATCCAGATAAGATGTAATGCTTTACAATCTAATACCTTTTTTTAGAGTTATAAAGGGAAAGGGAAGAGAGGGATAAGGGAGGGTAATTGGGGGGGGCACTCCTGGGGATAATTGCAATATCCAGAATATTTACACATTATATACACATTTTATATTATTTTGTTAAGATCTTGTAAGTTTGTTCAATAATAAAATAAAAAAAAACCTAAAAAAAAATAAAATAAATTTGAAGATTGAAGAAAAAAAAAAAGAATACGAAACATTCTTTTGCAACATAGGTGGATTAGTTAATTCCAACTCTGTTGGACAGGAGCGATGTGGAGGATTAGAGTGAGCTGTGCCTCAGTGGGAGAGAATGTTGTACTTTACCTGAAGACAATGTTAAAGTATAGAAGTGGATTTTAGGAAGAATTTGACTTCAGTTGGTTGCCTCTTCCAAAATCAGATAGATTTGATCAGAAGGGAACACAACAGGGAGAGCACCTTGCCTCCTCCAGTTCTGTGAATCTCTTAGCAACTCTTAGCAGTGCTAGTGCCCTGCTCTTTCCATTGCTCCGTCGCCCTTGGAAGGCATTCCACTTTATCTCAGTTAGTGAACTGACCAGTATAGAAAAGTCCATATATTTACATGAGGCAAAGAGATAAAAGATAATCTCTTCTTTTTATCTCTCCAACTTAGATTTAGACAATACTTTTTCTTTCCTGGAACTTATAGGGGATCAGAATAAAAATATTTACAAAATATGCTGGGCTTGGTGCACACCTGTAATCCCAGCAACTCAGGAGAGTGAGGCAGGAGGATCACAAGTTCAAAGTCAGCCTCAGCAACTTGGTGAGAGACCCTATTTCAAAATAAATAAAAAGGGCTGGGGTCATGGCTGAATGGTTAACCACCACTTAGTTCAATCCCTGGTACAAAAAAAAAATTCTAAAATATGATTATGGGAGACTAGAAAATGTCACCCCAAATATGCCTTTTCTATATATTTTTTATTATTTTGAGCTCACATTTTTGAGAAGCAGTAAGAAGAAGATTTGAATAAGTTACTCTTTTATAAGAGAAATTTACATTTGTAAGGTAAATTTCCATTTGTAAGAATATCTCCATTTCTATAGAAAGAACAGAAGAAGACTTGTAAAACAAAATAATTTAAGTTGAGAAAACAACAACTTAAGTATACTTAATAAAGCCCTCTAATGTTTGCTACACTTTTCCGTGGTCACTCTCTCTTAAATGGATTCTTCCATACCCTTCTTTGTTTTGAATTGAATATAGCATTTTAGTTTGCATTCTAAGCCAAATTTTTGGGCTACTGATTCTCAGAGCTTATCCCATGTATATTACTATACATGTGTCAATAATCTTCTGATATTTTTTCTTACTAATCTGTCTTTTGTTACAAGGAACCTAACTGAAAATCTGGGAAAAAGAAAAGATTTCTCCCCTTCTATAAATTACAAATCATCTATGACCAAAAACAAAAACAAAAAAATTAATCAGCTATTATAGAAATGAACTTTCTAAACTAAAATACTTACCCCAACATTGAAGCTGAGATTCCCGTATAAAAATCTATGAATATTTAACAGAAGCTCTCAGTTCTTATGCATTCACGTATATTTCCACATATAATTTAGCCAGCCAGGTTCTGGGGCACTGAAGAGAAAAAGACCTAATTAGCAGTCATCTAAATTGGAGAAAAAAATAGAAAGCAAAATTTAAGTAATTCCAGCATCTTGTTGCCTTTGAGGAACAAATTGAAATAGAGTTTTTAAAATAAAAAATTAAGCTATAAATATAGTACTCTGAAATAAGTTCTTGTGATTTAATTTAGAGCACTGCAGGACCTCAAAGCATATTTTCCTTCAGCACAAGTGTTGTATTTCATACAGTGTTTACTTTTCTCATTTGGGGCAATTTTGTGACAATCCTATGAAAGCCTATAAATGTAATGTTTACCATGGAAATGTTGGGAAAATACTATACTTACACTCAAACACAAGGATACAAAAGAAACACAATCAATAAAACCTTCCTGACGGCCAACCCATCAAAGATTCTGAGATCTCTTGAATTAATTATATGAATGCAAAAACCAGTGTTCCTTCTTTTTGACTGATTTTGTATTTGTGTTTCCCTCCACAGTCCTTCTATTGACTTGCTTTTAGATTTTTCATGATGCTGAGAAATACTTTTGTGATTGTACCTCAGCTTATATATCTCCCTTTTAAATTTTTATCCTTGCTAGAACTATTTCGAAGTTCTGAAAACAATATGCCACCATTTGGCTCTTTGGCATACTGAGTACTTTAAACTAAAAGGAAGGAATTTTAGAGCCAGCCTTTCTGCTGCCCTTCTGCCTCTTGCCTTTCGTTTGTCCCCAACAAGTCATAGAAACCAGAAAGTCTTTCCCTAGGGAGGATCATTGTTCTGGTTTGGATTTGGAATGGCTAAAGTCCATGTGTAGTAATCATAGTCCCCAAAGCAGCAAGGTTTGAGGTGGGGCTTTTATGCATTGATTGAATTCTGAGGACTGTTACCTCGTTAGTAGATTAATCCAACTGATGGATTAATAATTTGAATGGACTACAATGTGATAACTATAGGCAGATGCAGTGTGAATGGAAGAAGTAGGTCAATGAGGGTATGCCCTTAGAGACTTTCTCTTGTCCCTGGCTCTGAAATCTTTCCTTCCTTCTATCTTTCTTTCTTGCTTGCTTTCTTTCTCCAATGCCCCCTCTCTCTTGGATGACCTGAACAACTTTGCTCCAAAGCATTCTTCCACTGTGATACTCTGTCTTGAATACTATTGACCACGGACTGAACCTCTGAAACCATAACCCAAAAAAACCCTTTGCTTCTCTAAGTTATACATCAGTTGTTTTGGTCTTAGCTATGAAAAACTGATGAACACAGTATTAGAAACTGGAACCACTGGCTGTAGGTCTGTAATCCCAGCAACTTGGGTGTGTGAGGCAAGAATATCACATATTTAAAGTCAGCACTGACAAGTTAACAAGATCCTGTCTCAATATATATATAAAAAAAAGGACTGAAGATGTCACTCAGTGGTAAAACACCCCTTGTTTCAATCCCTAGCACCCAATACCAAACCAAAAAAAAAAAAAAGGAAAGAAAGAAAATAAACTTTAAAAAAGAAGAAGAAGGAAAAGAAACTAGAACCATTTTTCCTCAAAGCCAGTCATAGAATTAGAATTATTGCTTTAAATTTCCTCACCTGTCTCATAGCTGGTATTAAAAAAAAAAAGAAAGAAAAACAATTCTCTGATCTACCCTTGTGCAAAGTGTCTTGCCCCATACTAATGAAAGATGCTCAACAGAGAGGCCAAGAAACAGCTGGACAGACAGGACTTGTTTGATGTCTAGTTTGTTTTCTGTTGCTATAATAATATACAAAGGCCAAGTACTTTATAAAGACAGAGGGTTTATTTAGCTCTTCGCTCTGAGGTCCAAGGTGATGATACTAACATTCAGATGGCTTCAGGTAATGGCCATAATCTCAGTTATATCATGACTGAGAAGCACAAAGGGGAAGCAGAAGCAGACAGAATGAGCATGTGTTTTGAGTATTTGGGGACTTTATGTTTCCATAAAAGTTTTAGGATTTTTTTTTTATTTTTGTGAAAAAAAGTCATTGAATTATTCATAGAGATGCCATTGAATCTGTAGATTGCTTTGGGTAGTATGGACATCTTAGCACTATTGATTATTCCAATTTATGAACATAGGATGTCTTTGTATTTATTTGTCTTCACTTTGTTTCATTAATGTTTTGTAGTTTTCAGCATATAGGTCTTTCAACTTCAAATTTTTTCTTAATATTTTTCTCTGAAGCTATTATACATTGAATTATTTTCTTTTTTGAATATCATTATTATTAGAAGTATATAGAAATGTTAGTGCTTTCTTTTTAATTTTTATTCAATAAACATGGTCTTACAACTAGGAGGGGTTCATTGTCAAAAAATCAAGAACAAAAGTATAATGACAGAACCAGCCATTACTGGTGCCAAACCATGGTTTCCCCCTTTGGGTTCCCCATGATTCCATGTTTCACTTTACTTAAGCCCCAAGTTAATTGGACTTCTGTCCCCAAATAGTCAAAATAATCTTGAACAAAACTATATTATTATACTACCTGACTATAAAAACTATAGTAGGAGGAAGGAAATAGGAAGGACATCAAGGTGACCAGAGGGAAGCAGCATGGGTGAATCTAATCCGAGGGCAACCTCCGACTTCCACGAGAAGTCCAATTAATTTGGAGCTTAAGTAAAGTGAAACATGGAACCATGGGGAACCCAAAGGGGGGAAACCATGGTCTGGCACCAGTATTGGCTTGTTCTGTCATTACACTGCTGTTCTTGATTGTTTGATGATGAACCCCTCCTAATTGTAAGACCATGTCTATTGAATAAAAAAAAATAACACATTATTAATAAATTTCATCACTGATCTTGCTAAAAAATAAACAAACAAACAAACAAAAAAAACTGTAATAGGGGCTAGAGTGGTGGCTCAGCCTCAGCAGTTACAGCCCTTGCCTGGCATGTGCGAGGACATAGGTTTGAACCCCAGCACCATATATACAACAAAATGTTGGAGCAATGAAGCCCACATGAAAAACTAAATAAACAGATTTTCTCTAAAAAAAAAAAAAAAGAAAGAAAAAAAGAAAAGAAAAGAAAGAAAGAGCATGTGCACCATAAAGCCACAGAGGAGGTGACCGGCTTCCTTTATGACATCCCATTTTCTCTATAACCAATCTGGAGAGAGTATGAGCTCACTCCCATAGAAAACCATTAATACATCCATGAGGGTAGATCCCCCATGACCCAAAGGCCTCCTATAGGCCTCACTACCTCTTGACATTACTGCTTTGAGAACTGCAACTTCAACATGAGTTTTGGTGGATCAGAGACATAGTCTAACCATTGCAGTTGGCTTTCTCACCTCATTCTAGTACCATTCAATCATGTTCTTTTTGTCTGATCATATTTCTATGCCAGTGTCCATTCTTCATTGAACCTAAACATAAAAACATGTTTTACCCTCCATATTTGGGTCTACATTGTAAAATGACAGGTAAAACTGGTTTAAAAAGTCATTATGTTTTTTTGAGTCTGCTTTATGATTTAAAGGTGTTGACCATGACTCTTCTAAAGGATGAAGATGAATTTTCATATAAAGTATTATTATTTTCATTGTCCAGACAGTCATACATATAAAATTGACTTTCCAATGACAAAAGATGTTGTTTTTGAAATTATTTAATGTTGAGGTTTTCAATTTGGATTTTACTTCATTTTATTTTTTTGGTAAGGAATGAAACCATCTTAAGTCAACCCAAATTTTAAAGGAAGTATTTTTAAAAGGCATAGAAGAGTGACTAGAGCCATGGCTCTGCAGTTACAGTGTTTGCCCAGCATGTGTGAGTATACAGGTTCAAATTTCAGCACCCACATACACAACTAAGTGTCAGAGCAACGAAAGCCATGTGAAAAACTCAATAAAAATTGATTCTCTCTGCATCTTTCTCTCTCTCTCTCTCTCTCTCTCTCACTGTCCTTCTCTCTTTATAAAAATGCATAGAAGAATCTCAAGCACAAGCAAAAACAGGAAATGAAATGTAGCTAGACCACATAAGCAATCAAACAAGGGAAAAAATTGCATAGGAGTAGTTGAACAAGAAAAAAAATTTCATTTTGATATATGGTAAATAAATCCTCCTCCCAGAAATCATGGAAAGGTTTTGCTTAAACAATCAGTTTTATTCATATTATTTTATTTTAATATGTATCTTCAACAATAAAAATATAACTCTTTATAGAAACAAAGAACCAGCTGTCAATATAGGAGACCAAGATGCTCAAAGAGCAGGAAGCGAAGTCTTGTAACCACTGAAATGACATGACCATTTTCCAAGTACTAGTGTTTCATGGCGAAACTAATCCCAAAGAACATGATTAAAGCATTGGATAGGCTGATTCAAGATGGGTGAATGGCTTTGAAATACTTCAATCCACCTCTCCCTGTCTTCTGTGGTTCAAGCTTTTCACACAGCAGGTAAAATAGACTCCATCTCTTCCCAACCCAAGGGGCATGCTCATATGTCTTTCAATTTTTTGTTTTCTTTTCTTCTTCCACCTATTCTGTTTGATCAGACTTAACAGGAAAAGATAGAAAATGCAAAAAAGAATAAATTCATAATTATTATATCAGTTTTTTTTTCAGTTTTCCTCTGTTTTAGCTTTTAGATTAAGATTTCAGCTGTACTGAGTAATGATGTAAATATATACTGGAAAGATAACATCCAAAGTATCAGGCCCAAGCTTTTCCCATCTCTCTTTGAACTGCTTGGAATTTCATCGCATAGCTAAGCTATTACTGTTTCCGTTTAAAGTATATTTATGACTTTTATGTCTCCCTATAACTTTCTTCTAGTTTTGACATTAAGCAGTAGCAATTTTACTACCTGTGATTCTACCAGCATAAGAACTTTCTGTATGAATATATGTCAACATGTGATAAATGTCTATTAAGGAGTTTGGGTGGGTATCTCAGTGCTAGATTGCTTATCTTGCATGTGTGAGGCCCTGGATTCAATCCCAGGTATTCAAAAAGTTTATTAGTTCACTGTCTTATGATCCAATAAAAATGAAATCCATTTGCACAAATTTTTTTCAGTAACTATGATTTAAGTGTGTCTTTGGATAGCAGACTTACCAATGGAGGCAATTAAGGAGGGTTTTCCCAATAAGCTGAGATTAAAAGACAGTGAAAATTCTCTGAGAAATATTTAGTTAGAGAAATAACTACAATCTTTCCACCATTAGGGTAACCTATCCGAAATCCCTGTATTACTCCTACATATTTGCCAAAGGATCATCTATGTGGACCCTCTATGATGAACATTTCATTGCTGTTGAAATACTCTATTGCATGTGAGACTATTATAAACTACACAAAACTTCATTTAGACTGAAATTTACCTGTAAATTTGGTCTATATATATTCTACTTACACATGTAGAACAATAAAATCTCATTATATAGTAGAATAGCAGTATTTCAAATATTTTAAATAATTATATTTTCCCTAAGCCTTTATTACCTAAACTAAATATTCTAATTATCATTCTTCGGAGAAAAGGAAACATATAACTTGACCCAAAATTTGTTTATTATACAAAGGAAATAGAGGAGGGGAAAACTATGTATTCACAATTACAAAGAATTGGGACATGATGCACAAAATCTTGGTACATTTGATGGCAGAAGACCTGAGAGCAAACCTTGAGAGTGTCATGCAAAAGTATATCATTTGAATTCTTTGCTTCATTTAAAATTTGAAGAAATAGAATGGTTAATACAGAAATTGAAGTAGACATGAAAATATGGGAAAATGTTCCATGCTTTTGGTTAGGCAGAAAAAATAAAATTAAAATGTCCATTCTGCCAAAAGCAGTATCCAGATTCAATATAATCCCTCATCAAAATATTAATGTCATTCTACAGATATTGAAAAAGCAATTCTCAAATTCATTTGGAACAACAAGAAACCCATAATAGCCCAAACATTACTAAGCAAGAAAGTTGATTAAGGTGGTTTTGCAATACCAGGTTTAAAACTACTATAGAGATGTAGTAAGAAAATCAGCATGGTACTGATATCAAAATAGGAATAAAGATGAACAGAATAAATAGAAGACTGAAAAATCCACAAATCTTTAAATGTCTGATATTTGACAAAGGGAGTCAAAGTATAACATGGAGGAGAGACAGCCCATTCAACAAATGGTATAGAACAAACTGGACAGCCATGTATAGAAAGTTGAAATTAGATCCTTATCTCTCACCTTGCACAAATATCAAATCAAAATGGATCAAGGAATTAGGAATTAAATCAGCAACCATGCAACTGCTAGAAGAAAAATTAGGACCAACTCTCCAGCATATGGGAGTTGGCAATGACTTCCTTATGAAGATTCCCAAAGTGAAAGAATTAAAGTCAAGAATTAATGAGTGGGATGCTATTAAACGAAAAAATTTTGCTTAGCCAAAGAATTGGACAAATGTCTCTAGAGAGAATCCACATAATGGGAGACTAATATCCAAAATTTTCAAAGTACTCAAAAAACATCTAAAGCACAAACAATCCAATCAATAAATGGGCCAGAGAACTAAACTTAAACTTCTCTACAAAGGAAATGGAGCAAGACAATGAGTACATGTGAAAGTGTTCTAAATCACTAGTAATCAGAGAAATGCAAATCAAAACTACATTAATATTTCACCTCACTCCAGTCAGGCTAGCAAAGATGAAGAATACAAGCAGTAACAGATATTGAAAGAGTTGTTGAGAGATAGGGACATTAGCACACTGTTGGTGGAACTGCAGACTGGGACAACAGCTCTGGAAAGCAGTGTAGAGACTCCTCCAAACATTATGGATTGATCCATCATATGACCCTTCTATTTGTCTACTGGGTATTTTTCCAGAGGAGTTAGAATCAACACATTACTTACAGTGACACAGCAAAATCAATGTTCACAGCAGCTCAATTTATAATTATGTAAATTATGGGATCAGCCCAGATTCCCCTAGTTGGATGAAAGAATCCAAAAGCTCTGGTGGAGTTCTACTCAGTTATTGGAAACAATGATATTGTGGCCTTTGAAGGTAAATGGATGGCAATGGAAGAAATCATGCTGAGTAAAGTAAACTAAACCCAGAGACTCAACAGTCAAATAGGGAAGGTAGGGAGGAATCTAGGGAGACAATCAACAATGTAGCAAATTCTTTACCTCCACCACAAGACAAATATTGTGTATGCTATCATTTAATTCTGGAAAATTCACAATCATATATACATATATATATATAATATTATATTTTTAGGGGCACAGCAAAGAAGAATCAAGAGATCAAGAGATGGGTGTGGATGATGTGGGGGTAACAATGGTTTATGATCAAATGCATATCATACTGTTACTTTATATAAATTTATGATTGTGAAACAACCCACCTCTTAATTTAAAAAAGAAACAAAAGAACTTACTCAAGGTCAGATGAACTATACAAATGAAGTGGAATAAAGGGCATAATGGTTCAAGGTACTTAACCTCCCTTAGAAAAGCTTTCATAATCTACACTACCCTTTTCTCAAGTCTTCTCTCCAGTCCCATCTTTCTTTCTTCTGTCCTCACCTATTCTATAAGTCTAGCCACAATAAATTTCTTCAGGGTCCTATAATGCATTATATTCTTTCTTGTTACTGAAGCATTGTACATGATGTCATCTCTATGTGGAATATTTCTCTTCCAAATATTCACTGAATAGATTCTACTCAAGTCTTCATATCATTTTCCGTGGATGTGAGGAACACCAAACTTGTCTCATACAACATGTATAAACTAGAACTGTGAACATTGCTGTCTTCAATGCGGAATTAACTGTTCTCATATACTTTATTTACTCATTAATCCAGAAAAGTGTCACTCAAGACAGTAAGAAGTAGAAAGAATGTGACTATGGTGTTAATGTGACATTATAAGCATGTTTGAAGAGCAAGATGGAGTATTGGGAAGATCCCATTCCCAAGAATCCAGGGTCCAGGGGAGTGGTCCATCTCTGCAACAGAGTACTCAGTGAATCTCAGCACTTATTTAAGCATTTTATATCTCAGTTCCCTTTACTGAAAAATAAAAGATCTAGTAAATTGATGTCTAAAGTTTCTTCCATCTTTGTAATCATGTGATTCTCTCATGACCTGTGATCTCTCTGACAGGGGACTAATATTAAAAATTTACAAAGAACTCAAAAAATTAGATAACAAAAATACCAACAATCCTATAAAAAAGTGTGCAAGAGCTGAACAGAAACTTCTCAACAGAGGAAGCTGAGCAAGTCGATGAATACATGAGAAAGTGTTATAAATCACTGATAATCATAGAAATGAAAATCAAGACTACCTTAAGATTTCACCTCACTCCAGTCAGTCTGGCAAAGATGAAGAGTACAAACAGTAACAGATGATAGAGGGGTTGTGGGAAGATAGGAACATTAGCACTGTTGGTGGAACTATAGACTGATGCAGCTGTTCTGGAAAGCAGTGTGGAGACTCCTCAAAAAATTAGGGATGGGGCTGGAGCGGTAGCTCAGTGGTTATGGTGCTTGCCCGGCATGTGCGAGTACACAAGTTCAAACCCCAACACCCACATACACAACTAAGAGTCGGAGCAACTAAAGCCATGTGAAAAACTCAATAAAAATTGATACTCTCTGTCTCTCTGTCTCCCTCCCTCTCTCTCACTGTCCTTCTCTTTAAAAAAAAAGACAAAAATTAGGGATGGATTCACCATATGACCCAGCTATCCCTCTTCTGGGTATTTTCCCAGAGGAGTTAGAATCAGCATTTTACAGCAACACAGCAAAATCTATGTTCATAGCAGCTCAATTTACAATAGCTAAATTATAGAACCA
>PVKS010016166.1:0-44473 GCA_004027875.1 Aplodontia rufa
TGTCATGGAAAGTTTTTATATCTCCATCAAATTTGAAGCTGAGCATTGCTGGGTATAGAATTCTAGGCTGCATGTTGTGGTCATTTAGACCTTGAAAGATATTATTCCAAGACCTTCTTGCTTCCAATGTCTGGGTTGAGAAGTCACATACAATTCTTATTGGCTTGCCTCTGAATGTGATTTAGCGTTTCTCCCTTGCTGCTTTTAATATAGTTTCTTTGGTACCTCTGTAGTACATTTTGAATATGATGTGTCTAGGTGAGTTTCTCTTTTGATTGGGCCTATTGGGTGTCCTGTAAGCTTCCTGGATGAGCACGTCAGATTCTACTTTTATTTGGAGGAAATTGTCTTTCAGGATCTCTTTGAGAATATTTCTCATACCATTGGTGTGGGTCTCAATTTCTTCCTGTATTCTAATTATTCTCAGATTGTTTCTCTTCATTTCATCCCAGGCGTTTTGAAATACTGGTCATGGTCATTCAATTTTTTTTTCCTTTTTGATGTCTGAGAGCACTATCTTGGTCAAGCTGTCTTCATTTTCAGAGGTTCTTTCTTCATTGGCAAAGGTTCTATTTTCATCTGAAGTTAATCTATTATTAAATTCTTGCATGATCCCTTTCATGTCATTGACTACAGATTTGAGGTCTAACTTCCTTTTTGAGAGCATCTATTACTGTAATAATCGCGTCTTTCAAATCTTGGATTTTCTCCGTTATTCCCTTCATTATCACTTCTTTTAAGTCGACGATGCTTTTTGTTATCTGCTCATTGATATATTGTTCTAGATTTTTGTCCCAGTTCCTGACCATAGCCCCCCTATTAGGGGAGTTTTGGGATTGTGGTGAACCTCTTCGAGTTTTATTTCTCATGCTTGAAGAGATTCTTCTCTCTTATTTACCAGGTGAACCTTTTGTGGGAGCACTACAGGTTCCGTGGATCTTCTTCCTGTCTTCTGCCTTTCGGACTAAGCTGTTGGGTTGGGAGATCCGTCCCAACCCTTATTTGAGATGGGGTTTTGTCAGGAAAGTTGATTTCACAAGACAACCCCTTTTACTCTAAACTGTTTGTTACCGTTGCAGAAAACCAACACCTCATGTGCTAGAAGTAAATTAGCAATATGTATAATCAAAGCTTACACTAAACAGTAGTGAATTAGTTATTTAGCATCCACTGTAATGGACTATCAATTTCAGCCTATGCAACTATTGTAAGTAATAATCAATACTTTTGGTGATACTAAAAAATTACTATTACCTATGACAGAAATTCAGGAGAGATCATTTTTCTTAAGCAACATCTACCAAGGCCTCTGTACATTTCCTCATAATATATCTGTGCATTTTCGGTAAGGGAGGGAGAATAAAAGTGTAAGAAAATCCATTCCTGAAGGGC
This sequence comes from Aplodontia rufa, assembly GCA_004027875.1. Lineage (NCBI taxonomy): Eukaryota > Metazoa > Chordata > Mammalia > Rodentia > Aplodontiidae > Aplodontia > Aplodontia rufa. Next base: position 1,393 of record PVKS010016166.1, read on the forward strand.
TTTCATTTGAGAATCCTACTTGCTTACTGTTTTGATCAGGGAGAGCCTTTTTTTTTACCCTAGAATAAGCAAAAATGTAATCTACTAACAGTGTCTCCCCATAGGCAGAAGCAGAAAGCAAGTTCCCCAGAGAAGCTTTTCAAGCAAATTTAACCTCAAGTATGCTAATTTTGTCCTGGGAAAGATGTCTTAAGAAAGAGATAAGACATCTCCTCTATACATGAAACCACAGCTTTTGGCTCCCTCTATTGGAGCCATCATCTGCTACTGTCACCACAAAAGCCATCCACAGCAAACAAGGCCAAGAGTGAAGCCAGCTTTCTCTAGCTGACAGCAGTGGAGATCCTTCCTAAATATTTTGCAGATGCTGAATTCATTAGAAAATGAACTACAGAAATGTATTATTCACAGGTGTTTCTCTTAGGGTGGCCTGAAATTTTCATGTCTCACAATCAAAAGACCTAAAGGATGAATTCCAGGCAATAGGGAGGGCCAAGATACCTATCAATGACAATAACAGAAGCTCTTATTCGAAAACCAAGATCTTAGCAAGACTCTGTCTCAAAATAAAAAAATAAAATGGCTGTGGATTCTTAAAACTCAAATGAATTGACTGGAGAAAAGAGAAGATTTAAAAATGGAGGCAAAGAATTGAGAATTAGAAGTTAGACTATAATCATTTCAGAAATAAAGGATAAAATAGTACCTAAAATGAACTAGAAGATGGGAAAGTTGTTGTTAATGTCAAACAAATTATAAAGGAACTGAAAGGATTTAAGAGAAAGTGACAGATGTAGAAGATGGGCAAAGAATCTCTACTACATAAATAATGCAAGGTCCTAGGACAATGAAAAAGAGAGTGAACTGCAAGTCCTGTTTAAGAAATCTCTTTACAGGTCTGGAGCTGTGGCTTAGCTCTTGGAGTGCTTGCCTGACATGTGTGAGGATCCAGGCTCAAAACCCAGCACCATATACACAACTGTCAGGAAAACAAAGGTTAGATGAAAAAAACTAAATAAAATTAATCCCCTCCACCTCACTCTTTCCCTTTCTCTTAAAAAAAAGAATAGAAAAGAAATCTCTCTGTGAAACATGGAGAATAAAAAGAACATTTGAAATTCCATGTTAAAGCAACACATCATGTCCCTGGAAAAATCAACTCTGAGGAGCCAATGCCATGAAATTATGGATTTTGAGGAGTCAAGATGAAAACGCAAGGCTTTGAGTATCCAGACACACATAACCAGCCATTGAGTAACCTCTCCTTCCTTGGCTTTCTCCCTTAACTGAACACCATATGGAAGCTGAAATAAATCTAAATTAAACTGCTTTCCATAGGAGGTCCATATCTTTCTCTCCCACCCCCTTTCTTTCTGTACACCTGAATTTAAGGACTTTAGAGCAAGATAATAATAATAATTGAATTCACTAAAGCATAAGACTCTGGAGGAATAAGAATTTTGGCCTGGTGTGTTCAACACTGTATCCCTATTAATTGCATGTGAATAAACTTATGTGTTCTTCATCCAGAATCAGCTTAGTGACACCACAGAACAAAGCTATAATCAGCAGCAGGTGTTCCACATGCTCTTCCAGGTGTGGGATATCCTGAGCACAGCAAAAAGGCCTGCTAGCCCTGTGGTGCAGGCTTCTCCCCTACAGGCATCCACTCCATGGCCAACCACTGTTTTGCAAGGCAGTGGCTCTGAAACCACAATGATCATTTTAAATAATATCCCCTGAAAATGCTGGACTGTAAACTAGGCAACACATTCAGATCTGTCAATAAATAAATAAATACACACAAACCCTCCCATATATGCTAGTTTATTTTTTAAAAAAATCAGGGGTGGAGGAGTTCTCATTTATCAAAGTAAAGCTTTTGACTCAGCTAAAAACTCATCTATTATTTCCCTGTGATAAATATAGGCTTTACTAAAATGAACAGAAAAACACTTGAATATCTCAATTAGGCATTCTCATTGGCTATCCTAATAACCCATTTTAAATTAAGAATTCTGATTAAGCTAATGACCAAAAAAATTCTGATAACCCAGCCCATGTAATATTTTGCCATCCAACTAAATATCACCTATGTCTTAAATACAAAATCGTTCCAAGGTACACCCACCATTAAAGAAGAAATCTACATTGTGAAAATAGTATGGAAATGTATTTAAAATATCTACATGCTGAAAATGATATTAATTTTAAAGTCCCCATATTGCCTTTATTCCAACAAAAATTCTCAAAATTCTTTAACAGTCTCATTTTCTTTTTAAACATACACTGGCCATGCAGAATGACAGCCAATGCCACCAGCTACCTTAACACCCTAAAATGTCCAGTAATTGCTTTATTCAGAAGCCAGTATCTGCAATGGATTCATTTCTATATGTGCTTCCTTCCAATAAAGAGACACATTCACTTTGGAATTTCTTTGTGATGATACCCTTTGTTCTCACTTCTATCCAGCAATTCTGCTTAAGAGTATCTGTAGGCTATCATGTTAAAATTATTGGCAGTACCAGATTGTTTAGAAAAGTTTTTAACATCCTTTGGAACACCCTGAGTCACCTGGGACAACCCCCAATGAAGCTAGATCTTAAATCTCACCAAACAAATTCAAGACAAAAATATAGGAATCAGTTTCTCCTCTTTCTTATTTCTTTCTTTTTTCTAGTTGGTCAAGAACAAGGCATTCCTAGATAACTGGCATTGATTACACTCTTCCTTAGGTGACAGAACTCTGCCCACTAGAAAACACCCCCCTCCTTCTCCGAACACTCTTTTGTGGAGGGAAACACTAGTAACCCATAATCAACTCCAAATGCAGGACAGACTGGGAGAATCAGGGATGAAAAACAAAGTGTCCCAGCTCACACAGAATCTTTAGGACCTTTATCAAGGTTTACAGCCTTGCCTGTCACTGTTTTTGCTTCAGTGAATGACTTGACATAAATAAGCCTTGTAAGGGGGCTGGAGCGGTGGCTCAGCGGTTTCAGTGCTTGCCTGGCAAGCATGAGGACCCGGTTCAAACCCCAGCACCATGTACGCAACTAAGTGTTCGAACAACTAAAGCCATGTGAAAAACTAAATAAAAGTTGGTTCTTTCTCTGTTTCTCTCACTGTCCCTCTCTCTTAAAAAAAATTCTTTTAAAAAAATAAGTCTTGTAAAGCCTGCCATGTACTACTGCTATCATTTCATGAAAAATTTAACATCTATTAATAAAGCAAGGAATCAGAGGTCATTTATTACCACTATCAGGTATCAAGAAAATTTCTAATCTTGGCTAGGGCTGGGCATAAATGGTAGGAAAGAAGGTAATTAGGCTTGGACTTAAAAACAACTCAGAACATATCGATATAGAATTTGCATTGTACACAAACATGTAATTACATGCAAAAGTGAGATGAATCCTTTTCCATTTTTCAAAGTTTTTTCTCTGAATAAGCAACTACTTGACCAGATTACATTTACAAAAATCTCATCACTCATGGCACTGTGGAAAATACCTCAATTACTAAAAAATAAAAATCCATATGCTCTAAGAATTATCCCATTTCACCTTCTTCTACCCTCTCCAGAAATTCTAAGGGAGCCTTTCTGCTAACTTTCACCCTCTGCCTTCACTCTCACCTTGAACCAAATCCCATCCCACTCTCAAGATTGACTTCAGGTTCCATAACTTCCTTTGATCAGCCATACTATTTTCAAGGAGTCATGCCCATGTCCCCCAACTCAATGGTAATGAATAGGACTAGACTGCTATTTAAGATAATCTTATTATAGAAGGCATTCCATTAGCATCCACCAAGCACACATCTTCCTATAGATTCTAGCCCATCTTACACATCGCCATCCATTTTTATGACACAGGTAAAATGATGTTATCAGTGACAGGATGCTGAATTGCAATTTTATTCATACCACCTTCCCCTACTGGGCAAATCTAACTCATGCCATTGAACTATGACCATGAAGTGACCAAAAGGAAAGGGCAGATGGGAAGGAGGTTTGAGTGGTGGATAAATCAGAGGAAAGGACTCAACCCTGAGTAATCAAGGGGAAGGACAGAAAAGGAATGTCCTTCATCCTCCTCATCCTCATGGACTGTCCCTGGATGTGGCTTTGGGCTATCACAGTATACATAACCATTCTCCAGTTAGCACTCAACAGTTGATTATGGATTTCTCCAGACTAACTTCCTTTCCTTTCTCTTACTTTGACATTCACTATCACAGTGTTCAATTTGTCCTGTGGGTACTGATGAGCTCAAATAGATGTGGTGAATGGAGGCACATGAGAACCTATACCTGTATTTCCTTTCAAAGTAACAGCTCAGTATATACTAATTCAGTGTTCACAGTGATTTTCTAGGAGATAGCTAGTGCACATAATGAGAATTAATGATTACAGACTTGGTGTGAATACAGTAACTATACTAAAAATAATACAATTTAAACAACATTTAAGAATGGATAGTGATGAATATTATATAATTTATACATACCATTTTATTTAATCAATATCATTAGCTATCAAGGTAGATAGAGAAGAAACCCTGGGGATCCCTCCTAAGATGCAGGGTCCACATGCAAGGCCTCTAGTCCCCCACAGGAAATCCCTCTCCTCACCTTCCCAGTGCACAGCAGGGAGCTGGGTCTTGAAATGAGGGAGAAACTGACCAGTATTCTACTCACAACAGGTCACTGTGATAGATCTTCCAAGCACTGGAATCAAACATTTTCACATCAGAGTAACAGTACACATTTTCATTTTTATTTTTAAATGACCTGGGAAGTAACAGATTTTCAGGGACTAGTCAAGCGACCCCCACAGGGGCTTTCACCAGGGAAACCTGGAAAAATGGGAAGGAAGACAAGAATCTGACTGAGACTGCCAGAGCCTGCAGATCCTTCTCCCACTTCAGATCCAAGTCCCTGAAAGTTCCAGCGTGCTGTACCTGCATCCCCAGAGGAGCATGCAGGCAATGCTGCCTCCAGCAGCTCCACTGTGCATGTCAGCTAAAAAAAGACCTCGCTATAGAAAGCAACGAAGCTCCAGCACCCAGTTTACAAATGAAAAATGTTTGCAACCTAGTGCCTGCTGGCCTTGCAGAGCCCAAGTTGTCCAGTTCGCCCTCGCCTCCGGGCTCCTGCGCAACAGAGCAGCAACTGGTGCTTCTCCAGAAATGCACAGCAGGGCACCGGGGAGCACAGCAGTCTTCCACTGGTCTTCATGGGTCACGAGCAGGGATGATAGCATGGGGATCCCCTGGTACATGTGCAAAGACCGCCTGCAGTAGGAAAGCAGCAACCCATAGGAAAGGCTCTCCAACTTTGCCCTCTGCAAGTAGGAGGAACTGCAGACTGGTCTTCCAGAGCTGGTCATACACCCACAACACTTAACAAAAGGAAGCTGCCGCAAAGACTTTCATGGGGAGATAAAGCACTCTCTCCAAACCCCTGAAACTCCTGCCTCTGCCACCCGTGTGGAGTGGGCACTAAAGCAACCTCAAACTCAATCCCACTGGGACACAGGCTTTGCAGAGGATAAGGGAGGATGACCCACCACCCAGCACTCTCCTACCTGTCTGGACGTGGAATAGGAGGAGAGGATGCAGAGAAAATCCCAGGCGCTGCAAAACGCCTCTCATGGCGGTGGTTGTTCTGGGATGGCAGCTCTATTCCATCTTTCCAGCTCTGAAAGGGCCCCTGAGCTTCAAGCACAGGCCACTCCCCTCCTCAGTTCTCCTCCCTCTCCCTCAGGCATCTGGATCTCTCCAGTCCTCAGCCAGCCCCTGGACTTTTGACATTCAAATCCCCAGGGGTTGTGCCAGCTGAGTTGGGGAGGGCCTGCTGCTCTCAACCCCAAAGCCACTCTCTACACCAGAGTCCCTGTACTTCTCCACCTCTCCTCCCCAGGGAAGTGGTCTGCCCCCACCAGGCCTCTGGGGTTGAGGGTGGTGCTGCCAGGGTTTGTGAAGCAGGGCACCATGCTGCACTTTAGGGCAAGGGCCCACCTCCTGGCAGGAACCTCTCACCCCTAGAGCATGCTGTGGAGGGAGTTGGCTGAGGGACTCTGGTGGTGGATGTGGTATGAGGTCTGGAATGGGGGGAGGGACAGGGGTACAGAAATTGCATCCCAACATTCTTTTCCATTCCTGTTAGTTCAGGGGGCCCAAGGTTTAAGAAATTCTTTACCCTCAGTTTCTGCACCTGCTCGGTAACCTGTTAGGAATGCACTTGATTTTTATTGGTGGGCATGGATTGGCCCAACAAGTTCCAGCTGAGACTTCTGGAGGCTGGGGCAGTGGAGTGGGGAAAAGCATTTTGTGAAGTTTGCTCTGGGAGCTCTGGTTTTTGAGCCAGCGTACTACTTTTGGGATCTTTTTACTTTCTTTTTATTTTCCTTTCCTTCTTTCTTTCTTTCCTGTACACTTTCTCTGCCTCTGTATCAAGTGAAAATAACAGACCTGGGGAATACCTGTGTTTCTTTTAGTGCTCTAGCCAGGAAACATAATAAATGTAAAGTGATTCTCTCAAGCCAGGTTTCACTGCCTAGGAGGTGCTTTGCCCACTTGTTCACGGTGGAAATCCTTAAGTGGATAGAACCAACAGTGCAGGGATTTATATTCTCCTTTGCCCTCTTATTACATGCTAACAACAATGGTTTTGTGAAATATGTAGTGCAGATGTTTATTGTAAAGGTGAGGCAAGATCACATAGCTAACAAAGCAGGAAGACTCATGGTGGGAGTCCTTATATTGACATCTATTCAGGATATGATGCACTTTGCTTACACATTGTGATAAAACTCATCCCTTCAAAGAGTTTAAGGATGGAAAAATAAAACAGTGCAGATGCCCATCAGAAGAAAAAAATTGAAAAATGTAGGTAGTCTCTTTAAAAGTGTCATCTAAAATTTTTAATTTCCCAACTCTACAGCTCTATTTAATATTGAAAGCTGTCCTTTTGAATATTTATAGGACCTAAGCTGGTTTAATAAAAATAACTTTAGAAGTCAATCACTTAAAAATTAGCAGTACTAAAGGATGATCAAATGATCAGTGTATATAATTATCTCTCCTTAAATTTCTTGATTTTATTTATTCATTCAACAAGATTTTTTTAATGGAGAGAGAGAGAGAATCAATTTTATTTATTTTTCCAGCTGGCCTTTGTTTCCTCAACACTAAGCTATGTATGTGGTGGTGGGATTTGAACGCAGGTCCTCATGCATGGCAGGCAAGCAAGGTACCCCTGAGACACAGCTCCATCCCTTAATAAGCATTTTAAAAATATTGCACAGCAAAGAGGAGCTAGGCACCTAGGGACTATGGTTAATAGATAGATGTGGGCCCTGCCCTCACAATCATTACAAATAAGGGAAGGAAGGCATGGGTAGGTCAGATGTTTCACTTCAGGTCAGCTGGTTAGCAAGTGGTGGAGGCAGGCATGGAACCCAGGCATCCAGAGTGAGCCCATGTGCCCAGCTTCCTTGCTCTTTGGGGCACTTTGGGTATATTTTAATACTGTACTAAGTTTTGAACTTCCTATCAGCTGTTCAGAGCAAAAGGGTTCAAGAAATTGTTTTTAGCCATCCCTCCCTGTATATTCCAGTCTCTTACACTAGAAGAAAATTCAAAACTCACTATAAACCAACTGTTTAAAAAACATGATGACACAAATGGGACAATTTGAACACTGACAGAATATGTGATAATTCTTAAGTACCATTCCTATTTTTAAAATGTGATAATAGCATTGTGGTAATATTAAAAATGGAGTCCTGGGCTGGAGCAATGCCTCAGCAGTTATGGCGCTTGCCTGGCATGTTCCAGTACTTGAGTTTAAAACCCAGCTCCATGTCAAAGTCTTGCAGCAATGAAAGCCACATAAAAAAACTAAAATCAATTCCCTCTCTCTCTCTCTCTCGTTTCTGTCTCTCACTGTCCCTCTGTCTTGGAAGAATGGATCCAAAAACTGTGGTACATTTACACCATGGAATTTTACACAGCAATTAGAAAAAATGATATTGCAGCCCTTGAAGGTAAATGGATGTCTATGCAAGAGATCATTCTGAGTAAAATTAGCTTAACCCAGAGAACTAAGGTTCAATTGTCTCCACTCACCTGTGGAGGTGGGAACTAGACCCTGGACAGTGAGAAAGTTGGTCTATTAGCATGTGTTAAATCCAGATCGGATGTAATATTATACAACCTAATACTTTTTTAGAGATATTGTGGGAAGGGGAAGGGCAGGATAAGGGAGGGTAATTGGGAGGGGCACTCCTGGGGGTAATTGCAATATCCTGAATATATACACATTCTATATTATTTTGTAAAAACTTTTATGGTTGTTCAAAAATAAAAAAAATTAAAAAAAAACAGAGTCCTGCTCGTGCAGTGGCTCACACTTGTAATTCCATCAGCTCAGGAGGCTGGGGCAGGAGGATCTGAAGTTCAAATCCAGCCTCAGCAGCTTAGTTCAGCCCTAAGTAACTTAGCAAGATCATATCTCAAAATAAAATATAAAAAGGACAGAGGACATGGCTCAGTGGTTAAGTGCTCCTGGGTTCAGTCTCTGGCACCAAGAAACAAACAAACAAACAAACAGAAGATGGCTTAGAGATATATATTCTGTTTATGATGAAATTTTATGGTGTCTGAGATTCACTTCAAAACATTCCATTGAGAGGTGGAAGGAGATGGAGATGGAGGCACAGAGCTGGTGCAATATGGGTGAAGCAAGATTGACATGGTTGTTGAAGCTGGGTGGTGAGACATGGGGGTCGAATATACTAGTAAAGATGTTTAACTTGTTCTACAATAAACAGTTGTTTAAAATCATGTGTGGTCTTTAAACAAATGGAGAAAACCATGGGAATGATGATGGGCAGCACAATCTATGGGCCACACAATCTATGGCCAGCACCCTTGTCAGCAAGATTGAACCTGGCCCAAGTCCCCCAGATGCTCTTAGTTCAATGTCTTCCTGTCCCAAAATGAAAACTTTGACTCAAATAGCCTGTGAGGTTCCACACAGCAGTACAACTTTATGATCTTTGCTCTGGCACAATAGTTAAAGGAAAGAAAAAAGTGTACCAACTCTTTGCTTTGGTCAAGAGTAGAAGAGCTGTCAAAGCCACTCCTACTTGTCCTTTTTTGTTGTTTTATTTTGTTTTCCTGTTTCCCTGGTACCAGGAATTGAGCCCAGGAGTGCACCCTCGGCCCTTTTTAGTCTTTATTTCTGAGATGGAGGTCTCAGTAAATTTCCCAGGCTGGCCTAGAAACTATAATCCTCTTGCCTTAGCCTCCTGAGCTGCTGGGATTACAGGTATGTGCCACCACACCCAAATTCTGTCTTTATCCCTCTTCATGCACTGCACCTTTGCTATTCATCCCTCACTACTTGACCTTGAGCAGTTATTTAATATCTCTGTACCTCAATTTCCTCTGCTATAAAATGGGGTGAGAGTAAGATTAAAAGCTGGGCTATAATGACAGTTATAAGAATTATTATGAATAAAGGGTGAGACCTGTGCCTGGCACACAATAGGCACCCAATAGATGACAGATATATCTTTTACTATTCCCAGTTGAGAGCTATTCAATGTAATTGTGGCTCAGTTAGGTCATGTGATTTAGCCAAAATCTATCTGTTATAATAAACTGTGAAGTAGACATTCAAGCACAAGTTTCTGACCATAAATCGAATGATAGACATTATACTAGACAAAAATCTAGGAGGGTCAGGTAATATTCAAAGCCTCCAGCAGTCATTAGAAAATAAGTTAATGATTGTTATTTACACAAAAACAGTCTTAGTTACAAATTACTACCCCTGGATCTCCAAGCCCATGGCCTCTTCCCAGACAGGCTGGAGAGCTCATTGAGCAGTTGGAGAGTCCTGGGTGGCTTGAAGGTAAACTAAGTCAGCCAGCAAGAGCCAGGCCAGAAAGGGACAGGACTGCAGTATTCATTTGTTTGCACACTGGGAAGTTTCATAATCATACACACAAGGCCACTTAGGAAGAAGTGGACTTTGTGAGCATGCTGACCTCTGGTGACCAGAAATTATTTTTCAAAACATAGCTTGTGGTGAGTAAACTTTTCAGCATCTCTACCATCATCAGCATCTTCTCTTATCTTTAGCCTTAATCCATCCTCTCCAGATTATTTTTATGAATACTTTTTTTAAGACATTATATGTCAAAAAAGACCTTTATTTGCTTACATAAAGTTTAGGGATGTATTATGAAAGGCAAAGAAGGAAGTCACAGAATAATATGTGTAGCTTGTGTAGGGTATGATGGAATAAGAGCAAGTCCTCTGAAGGGTTAACATATGATGACAAAGACATAGACATGGGATGAAATTCTCAGGAATACCTGAGAACTTAGACCTTAAGGGAAATGCCTGTTCCTGGTTTAACTCCCAAGTGAAGATAACAATATTATTCAATAACAGGATTTCATATTCTGGTGAAGGTGTTAGGTAGTAGCTAGCAATGAGCAGTGAAATGTTTGAGAAGCCTACAGATTTAGTCTTGAAGTTTGCTGTAAGCTACTGGCAAGGCAGATAAGCTATGGAAATCATTAGTACACAAGTGTTGAGTGTAAACAAAGACAAGAGAGGGAGAATTTCTCAAAAACAAAGGATCTAGGAGATATCTCTTCACAGGCCCCATAAAAGTTGAGATGAACCTAAAAGCTACTGGGCAAAGTGTAACTTACTAGCTCAGAAGGGGTATTCTTTAATATTGCAGGCACTGAGGTAACTTTTGACTGCTATTAACCCCAATGCCAACATTAACTTAGGATTGACTTTTAGATGAAGCCCGCCTAAATAGGATGGCCACCAGGTCAGTTCCAGAAAGGACTAACTAAGGTCAAAAACTCCACCACCTGAGATGCGAAGGAAGGAGTTGAAAGGCTGATTACTGAAGGCTACTGAAGGAGGACCCCAATGTTCAGATCAACCACCAAACAATAATAAATTTGGAGACAGCATTACCTCCTTTGTTGTTCTTTGCTCAGGGATGGCCCACTCTCTCTTGAGTGCTTTCTGCTTGAAATCTTACTCTGCCTTTATTTTACTTTCACCTCTCTTTCACTTTTAATAAAATTCTCTTGCATGACATTTTTTGTCTGACTTTAAATCTTCTTTCCTGGGAACACAAGAACTGAGGTTTTTGTTTTTAGCTTCCTGCTTTCCTGTGACATATTACTTGGCACCATGATTTAGATCAACAACAACCAACTACAGGACAGGTATTTACACTTATTCATCTGCCAACTTTGGTTGAGATGATGTCTACCTTAACCTATTGTATCTCCTCTCACTTTTTGCCTTGGATTCCTCTATATACACTTTTCTCTGCCAAAAGCTCCTCCATATGTCACACCCTTGCCCTCTTTTTTGTCTTGTGTTGTTTTGATGCTGATTTGATGGAGGTTAAATTTGTGTCCTTCTGGAGTGAGCCAAGGGGGATTCCAGCCTGAGTTCCTTTATATTGGACTGATTTGATTCTGGGAAGATGGCAAAGAGCAGAATGTGTGAAGTTTGGGAAGCTTGAGAAGAGGAGCAAAGGGAACAAAGCAAAATTCCTCTCGAGTGGGAGGGGGAACCCTCAGAGATTCTCATTTTTTAATACTCTCTGAGTGTCACTCTTCCCCCCATCTGGAGGTTTGGGGGCTAGGTTCCTGGCCTTTTCTCTGTACCATCAAGCATCTTTGTCTGCAGATATGTCTGTGTTCTTGGAATACCTTTGGTGAAAGAATGTAGCACATTTGTTTGTTAGCAGTGGGGGACCTCAAATTGATATGCATATGCTTTTCTGGAGCAGTTTGTCTCTGCTGTTTGTCCTCTTAAAGAAAAAGAACCAATTTCCTTTTATCTACCTGAAACTCCAACTACACTGATGGCCTGACTTTTCCCCCCTGGCTCATTAGGATACTTGTTCTTTCTTATGTTACCTATCCTGTTGTTATTTGCATACTTGTTGTATTTCCACCTAATGGTACAAAATCTCTACTCCCCTCCACTTTCAACATCAGGCTTCTGCTAGTCTTGCAAAACTATGTGTAAGGATTGAGGATCATTTCCACAAGTTATATCACTCACTGAAGTAAAGCTACAGGCTTCAATTGTGCAATCTCAACAAATAAGCTAGGAGTTTCAGGATTGGACAAGCATGCTACACCAAGTTCTGGGGAACCTAGGAAGGGATGCCTCCTGATTCCAGACTTAAAATGGAATGAATCTGTGGAGGAATGCCCCCACACATCCTCTTCTGTTGGACTTCAATACTGCCAAGGGACTCCTGGGGTATTGATGGGCTCTGGTTTTATTTGTTTTACAGATGGGAAATCAACTATCAATATCAGCTGACACTCCCTTTGGGTGCATCCTGAGAAACTGGGACCATTTTGACCCACAGATCCTTAAGAAGAAAAGATTAATTTTCTTTTGTAATGTTGCATGGCCTCAATATAAATTAGCGGATAAAGAGACATGGCCAAATAATGGAAGATTAAACTATACTACTCTATCTCAATTACATTTATTTCTTTTTAAAAGAAAGACAGTGAGAGAGACAGACAGAAAGAATCAATTTCATTTAGTTTTTCACATGGCCTTCATTGCTACAACACTTAGTTGTGTACGTGGTGCTGGGGTTTGAACCTGTGAACTTGCGCATTACACACAAGAGCCATAATCACCGAGCCACTGCTCCAGTCCTTCAATTACATTTATTTTGTAAGAGAAATTCCATGTGTCCAGGCTTTCTTTCTAAGGGATCAAAAGGATTTATATGCTAAGGGTAATATTGAGAATTCTTTTAGCAGTGATAAGATGAGATATGGCTAGCCTAGGGGATCCTCCAAAGCCACACCTCCCTGCCTCTCAACAAATTATTTCATATTCAATTGCCATTCCCTAATTTCTTCACTCCTTTGCACCCACCATTACTCACTGCTCCTGCCTCACCCTATCCTGGTTTTCCTCCTCAGAAGTCTACCTCTGTTAAGCCCATTGCCCTTTACAAGAGGTAAATGGGGAATTTGGACCAATTAAATACAGATGCCTTTTTCTATGCAGCATTTAAAATAAATCAAGCAAGATTTGGGAAAGTTTTCTGATGACCCTGACAAATACATAGAAGGATTCCAGCATTTAACCCAGGCTTTTGATCTAACCTGGAGAGACATAATAATAATAATTGTGAGTCAGACTCTAAAGGGTACAGAGAGACACTGGGTGACAGAAGCAGCTAGAGCTTTTGGGAATGATTTACATATTACTAACACTTTATACCTTGTGGGTCCTTCTGCTGTCTCAACTGAGGATCCTCAATGGAACTATGATGACCCACCTGGCAGATGGCATAGGGATCACATGATCATTTGTCTCATGACAGGACTTAAGAACGGTAGAATGAAACCTATTAATTACATGAAATTGTCAACTATTGATTGGGGGCCAAATGAAAATCCCATTGCTTTTCTAGAAAGGTTAAAGGAAACCTTAATAAAGTATACACCCTTAGATCCCACATCACTTGAAGGGCAAGTTATTTTAAAGATGAGTTCATTATTCAGTCTGCTCCAGATATCAGAAAGAAATTACAGAAATTAGCAACAGGCTCCGGGACTTCCCTCAATGACCTACTCAGAATAGCCTCCTAGGTCTTATACAACTGAGACCAAGAGGAGACTTTAAGGGACCAGTGAAAGGAGAAACAGAGATGTAAGACGGGTGCAATTATTGGCATTAGCTCTTTGGAGCCACCCCTTTCCTTCTCTACAGAACCCCAAAGCCCCTCAAGATGTCTGTCATCATTGCAGAAGAGCAAGACATTGGAACAATGATTGCCCAAACAAAGGTGAGCCTCCAAAGACTTCTTGCCCTCATTGAGGCAAATAAGGCCATTGGAAAGTTGATTGGACAAAGGACCAAAGGGACTTTGGAATGGACACTGTCCAAATGGTGGCCAAAGAATGAGGAAGCCTTCGGGATCAGCTGGCACTCCATCAGTGGGGATGAACCAAGCAAGGGTAACTCTGGAGGTAGGAAATAGGGCCATTCAATTTCTTTTAAATACTTCCACACCTATAATGTTTTACCTTCATTTCCTGGTCATCTTTCTGCTAAATCCTGTTCTGTAGTAGGAGTTGATGGAACACCCAAGGTAACATTTTATTCCTCCTCTATGCTATAATTGGGGAGGTGTAATGCTTACTCATTCCTTTTTGGTAATGACAGAATGTCCAAATCCCTTGTTGGGTTGTGACATCTTAACAAAATTGGGAGCTTACATAAGCTTTTCACATGATGTATCTAGTTCTTTCCTTCTAATGTTGTTGCTCAATGAACAATCAAAACAATTGACTGATATTGGAGAAGATAATTCATCAATAGACCCAACAGTTTGGGAGACAGGAATACCTGGTCATGCTATAGATGCTCAACCACTACAAATTAAAGATCCCACAATTTTCTCTCACTGAAAATGTTATGCATTAAAGACAGAAGCAGTTGATGGGATCAAACCATTAATTAAAATGTTTTTGGCTGCTTTACAATCTAATACTATTTTTAGAGTTATAATGGGAAGGGGAAGGGAGGGATAAGGGAGGGTAATTGGGGGGGTACTCCTGGGGATAATTGCAATGTCCAGAACATATACACATCTTATACACATTTTATATTATTTTGTTAAAATCTTGTAAGGTTGCTCAAAAATTAAAAAAAATAAAATAAAATAAAATAAAATATGAAAACATAATGTTAAAAAAGAACATTTGTATATGCATGACAAAGGGGCTAGAGCGGTGGCTCAGCGGTTTCAGTGCTTGCTTGGCAAGCATGAGGACCCGGGTTCAAACCCCAGCACCAGGTACACAACTGAATGTTGGAGCAACTAAGGCCATGTGAAAAACTAAATCAAGTTGTTTCTCTCTTTCTCTGCCTCTCTCACTGTCCCTCTCTCTTAAAAAAAAAAGGTATATGCATGACAAATTTATACAAACTAATTTTTAAAACATACACACCTACAAATAAAAAAAAATGTTTTTGGCCAATGGATTATTAGTCCCTTGTTACACTCTTATTCTTGCTGTTAAGAAATCCTCAGAAGGGCTGGAGTGGGGGCTTGGTGGTTACAGTGTTTGGGCTTGCACAGCATGTGCAAGTACATGGGTTCAAACCCCAGCGTCCATGTACACAACTAACTTTCAGAGCAAGAAAAACCTTTGAAAAACTCAATAAAAATTGATTCATTCTCTCTCTCTCTCTCTCTCACTGTCATTCTATCTTAAAAAAAAAAGAAAAAGAGAAAAGAAATCCTCAGGTGAGTATAGGCTAGTACATGAGCTAAGAATTATTAATGAAGCAGTTATACCTATACATCCAGTGGTCCCCAATTCTTATGTTCTCTTGGGAAGACTTCCTCAGACATGGAATCCTTTTTAGTTATTGACTAAAAAGATGCTTTTTTTTTTTTTTTTTTTTGCATCCCCCTTATCCAAAGATTCTCAGTTTCTGTTTGCTTTTGAATGAACTGATCCTTGGGAAGATCTCAACAGCTAACTTGGACAGTGTTACCCCAAGGTTTTACAGATAGTCCTCATCATTTTGGACAAGCCTTAGGTGCAGACTTAGAAAAGTTGAAATTAGAATCAGGGACCATCCTACAGTTTGTAGGTGAACTTCTTATTTGCTCCTCTACACAGGAATGGGGACAAACTCATGCAACCCAGACTTTAAACTTCCTAACTATGAAGGGATATAAAGTTTCTAAGAAAAGGTCTAGTTAGTTAGACAGGAGGTGACTTACCTAGGGTTTATCTTAACCCTGGGGAAGAAGTCCCTTTCTCCAGAATATGTAAGAACTGTGCAATTAATATCTATTCCTAACATCAAGAAATAATTAAGGGTCTTTCTAGGCCTCACAGGGTTCTGTAAACTCTGGATCCCAGAATATGGGGAAATTGCCAAGCCCTTATATGAGGCATTAAAAGAAGAATCCAATTCTAATCTGACTTCCTTGGGTATGGCACAGAAAAAGTTTTTCAAAGACTTAAGATTTCCTTGCTACAGGCCCCTGCATTGGGACTGCCTATAAATAATAAGCCTTTTTATTTATATGTAGTGTTTCACGTAGCTTTCATTTCTCCACTTTGTTGTGTACGTGGTGCTGGGGTTCGAACTTGTGTATTTGCGTTTGCCAGGCAAGCACCCTAACTGCTGAGCCACTGCCCCAGCACCTTTTTATTTATATGTAACTAAGAAGCAAGGATTTAGGATTAATAACACAACCTTTGGGCCCCACTAAAAGGCCAATTGGGTACTTATTTAGCAAATAGACTCAGTGGCCAGAGGCTGTCCAAGCCGCTGGAGGGGAATTACTGCCACAGTTCTTCGAGTTTTAGAAGCAAACAAACTCACCTTGGGTGCTCCCTCAAGTAGTTCCACTACTAGAACTAAAAGGCATCCACTGGATATCTAATAGCAGGATAGTACAATATCAAAACTTGCTCCTGGAGAATCCAGATCTTAAAATTCACAGATATAACCTTTTAAATCCTGCTACTTTCCTTCCTTTACCAGATGATGATCTTCCTTCTCATGAATGCATAGATATTCTTCCTTAATGGTATGCCAGAAGAGAGGACCTAAAGGAAGAGCCTTTGGACAACTGTGACCATATCTGCCTTAAAATTACCTGGCATCTCCAGTTGGATCCTCCACTCTCAGGTAAAACTTTGGCATCCTGAATCAACTCCCAGAGAAACTTCTCCCTCTCATAGGACCAAGGAATGTTACTCCTGCACTCCACTGGAAGACCTAAAATACCTGTTCCATGAAGAAAATGGTGATATGTAAGTTCTTCTTCATTTCTTTCTGTGCTGTTTTATGCAAGTCTAATGAAACTAACTTATTTTTAGACTGGGTTCAACAGTATGCTACAAGGTTATAGAGAGATAATTGCTTATACCATGATTCAAACTAAATGCTGTGTTTACATTCCTAACAATATGAAATTTACATTTCCAAACAGACACGTGGTCCTCACCATCCTTGCCAATATTTTAACTCACAGTTTTCTGGCACTTCATGGATGAAGAAAATTGCTGGTCTCTGTAGTCATTCATTGATATATTCAGATGCTGCTGCATTTACTTTTATATTAATCTTATTCCAATACTTACATCTTCTTGTTTCATTCATAGGGCATCCACCTCCCAGATGGCTTTACACTGTTATGCCCAAGTCTTGAGTCCTCAAAGACCAAGGAGCTGAATCTGATGCAAATACATTATGATCTTTTTTTAATTGCAAGCTGGAGCCTGGGCTCTCTCCCATGCAGCAGATTTAAAGGGAGGGAGCCATGAGCCCTAGTACAGCCATCCTTTTATAGGGTTTCACAGTGAAGCAGGAAATTCAAACAAAGCAAAGTACATGATTGGTTGATCCTCTAGCATATATGATATGTTTCTATCAACCATGGTAACCTTTGTCTCGGATTTTGACCATACATAGTTTGGTCTGTTCCTGGAATGTTAGGAATTGGCTTGTCAGCTCCTGATTGGCTATTTATTTGCTAAGGGTCAGTTCATCTGGAGGTATGAAACGTGGTTTGTTGTTCTTCATAAATGAAAATTTAGGGCTACTTCAAATACTATTCAAAAATGAGGCATTTAATAACTACAACACCATTAAATTGCTTTACACTATGTTTCAGCAGCCCCTGCTCTCCCAGCTTGCACTCTCCCGCACTCTTCTCACACTTCCTCCTCGCACCACTTGCTTCCTAAGGCTTGCAAAGCCTGTGGCTCCACACTGCACTCACTCTCAACACCCTGTTTCTACTAAACCAGACATTTATTGTGGCCCCTTGGATACTCATAACCTGAAGCATTTCACTGACAAGGAGCAAGGGTTGGAGATACCTTACCCTATAGGTCTATGCCCCTAATCAGCAGGAAGTAGCTATTGATTTGATTTCATCACCCTTATTCCCTGTAGGATTCAGGGTCTCCAGTCCTTGAGGAGGGGAATATTAGGTAGTAGCTCGCAGTGGAGCAGTGAAATGCTTGACAAGGCCACAGGTTTAGCCTTGAAGTTTGCTGTAAGCTACTGCCAAGGCAGATAAGCTACAGAAAACATTAGTACACAAGTGTTGAGGGTAAACAATGACAAGAGGAGAGGGAAAATGTCTCAAAAACAAAAGATCTAAGAGATATCTCTTCACAGGCCCCATAAAAGTTGAGATGAACCTAAAAGATACCTGGCCGGTGTAGCTTACTAGCTCAGAAGGAGGTATTCTTTACTAGTGCAGGTACTGAGATAATTTTTGACTGCTATTAACCCCAATGCTCACATTAACATAGGATTGACTTGTAGAAGAAGCCCCCTGTAAATAGGATGGCCACCATGACAGTTCCAGAAAGGACTAATTAAGGTCAAATTCTCCTCTGCCTGAGATGTGAAGGAGGAGTTGAACAGCTGATTACTGAAGGCTGCTGAAGGAGGACCCCAATTTTCAGATCAACTATCAAACAATAATAAATTTGCAGACAGCATTGTCTCCTTTGTCATTCTCTGCTCAGAAATGGCCCACTCTCTCTCCTGAGAGTGCTCTCTGCTTGAATCTTACTCTGCTTTTACTTTGCTTTCACCTGTCTTCCACTTATAATAAAATTCTCTTGCATGACTTTTTGTGTCTGACTTTAAATCTTCTTTTGTGAGAACAGAAGAACAGAGGTTTGGGTTTTCAGTTTCCTGCTTTCCTGTGACAATAGGAGCTCAAATTACAATAGCTAAATTATGGAAACAACCCAGATGCCCCTCACTGGATGAATGTATCCAAAAACTATGGTACATACATACCATGGAATTCTACTCAGCAATTAGAAAAAATGATATTGCAGCCTTTGAAAGTAAATGGATGGCTATGGAAGAAATTATGCTGAGTGAAATCAGCATAACACAGAGAATGAAGAGTTGAATGTCTTCACTCATCCCTGGAGGCTGGAGCTAGACCCTGGCCATTGGGACAGAAGGTCAATTTTCATGTTTTAAATCCAGAAAAGTGTAGTGACATACTAATTAAGACATTCCTAGAGATGTATGGGGAAGGAGGGGGGAGGGATAATTTGTGGGTAATTGTGGGGGGTTCTTGGGGGTAAATCTAATTTTTAAAATTTACAGATATATATATATATATATACATATATATATATATATATAGTTTCATTAGAAGCATATTTGATTTCTCAACAAATAAATTTCTAATTTAAAAAATCTAACTACTAACTTTAGCATTCAAAACAAATGTGCATCACAAAGCAACATTGTCCTTTATTTGTATTCCAATGCAGCTGTTTGAAGGCTCTCTTTTACTTTGAGTATTTTCTGATGCTGCAACCTCTAGCTCAATCCTAAATGCTTGACAATGTATGCAAGTGACACAGTGTTATTATTGCCTCTGGCTGGCTTCTTGTCATCTAGTTTATCTTTTGCTTCAGTCCTTTGATAGTATTATCAGGACCAACTGTGGATCTGCCAGATGTGTTTTGTTGCAAATGGACAAATCTAAGAAGATTTGTATTTTCCCCCTCTCTCTTCCAGGACTGCTTTCATTAAAGGATTTCTTCCTCTTTAAACTTAAACAGAGATGGAGCAAACAGACTGCAAATCATACCAACCTCTGTCAAAAGTCAAGCATGAAATGGATCTAGCTTATACAGTACTTTAGATGAGAGTGAGGATGGAATAAAACCAAGACAGTCATACAAGTCCAGGGAAACTCTGCATGAGTATAACCAAGAGCTGATGATGAATTCCAATAACCAGACTAGGAAGAGGAAAGAGAGAGAAATCTACTCAAGGTATGTTTTTGTTAGATTTTATAAATGATATTATTTCTCATTAGGGATATATTCTCATTAGGCATATAAACCTGCATTTCAAAAGCAAATTTGCTGATATTAACTGGTTAGTAAATTGCACTGCTCAGTGAATCCATTTCTTCTGCTAACCCAGCAGAGGTTATGGGTTACATGGGCTTTTTATGGATTATTCATGAATTTGGGAGCAACAATCTTCTTATCAGAGCATTCAAAATTCATTTAATCCTACAAATATCCATTTACAGACTAAAGGATAAATAATTCATAGTAAAATCAAAAGTAAACAGCTAAATGCTTTTCAAACCATTGCCTGTATGGGACGAGAGTCTCAAATAAAGATGAGGATGCTAAAATAGCTAGCAGGTTAGTGGGGTCCACCAAATAAGGGTCCAGAACATCTATTAAAAGTTTGCATAAACCTTGTGCAGCACAGTGTAAAGGGAAAGTAAGAATTTTTGGACCACCCTCTCTTCTTTTTTAAACACAGCCATATTTTGGACAAATTCTTTGGACAGATTTCACTTCTCAATTGTGGATTCACAAAGTTTCTAACAAAAACAGGTAGAACTATTATTTCTTATTTCTTTCAATTGATAATAATCAGTATTAGACACTATTTTAACTACATAGAAAAATGGATTTTGAGATTGCTACAGGTCATTTGTTATGAAAAGTCATGCTGATATCTTAAAAAAATGGTTTTACCAAGTTCATTGATTTTCAAAGTGTGTGCAGATGCAGGAGTAACAGCATCAATTGGAAACTTATTACAGATGCAAATCCTCAGTCCCAATGCCCGACCTATTGTTTCAGAAGCCCTGCAGGTGGAACCCAGGAATTTGTGGTTTAGCAAGTACTCCAGGGGATCTGATGCCTGCTCCCATTTAAAGACTACTGAAATCTTTTTTTTACACAGGTGCCTTGATGATCATATATACCTGAGTGATTTTCAAATATTTATATTTAGCCTTAAACTTCTTCCTGAATTCTAGACCCAAGTTTTCAGTTACCTGCTGGACACTACCAAATGAATAGCACACTGACCACTCCATATTGGTGTATCTAAAATGGAAGCAATCATCATGGAATACAATGGAAGCAACACCATTAATTCCAGTCCTTTTTCTATCACCAGAAAGCTGTTAACGATATTCCATTATCCCCTGTCAACCATACATATTTTCTATATCTAATGAGATGCCTCATCCAGCAGAATTGATCTCTATACCTCTCTAAAAGTATTGATCTCTACATCTCTCAAAACCATCTTCCCTCCATTCTCATCATCATTATGACTTAACCTGGACTGTTTTTGTTTCCTAACTGATTTGTCCATATCTTACCCCAACCCACTTAAATCCCCTTGCTCTATTGTTATCTCTTTCTTGGAAAAAAATTGTTTTGGCAGTGATGGGGATCAAACTCAGAGTCTTGTACATGATTGGCAAGTGCTGAAACTCTGAGTTATATTTCCATCCACAAACTCTTTCTTAGGTTGATCTTGACTACTACCTCCCTTTACCTACATCCAACCATCTTTCAAGTCCTACCTTAAAAAATCCTCTGCCACTGAATATTTGTTGTACAATTTCTCTCCCATCAGTATCATTATCCCATTGTGCAGGTAATTTTTTCCTCCATGATCCTTGAGTATACTATTATTTTGTACACTTTTCTATCTCTCATTATGATTATGTGTATCTTCTGACAATGTATACTCAATGAGGATCGATGATCATTATTTCATTATTGATATCTGTTTTCCCATAAACATTACAAGTAATACATGCCTCATAATTACTTTAAGGAATTAGTTGTTATCAACTGACATGCCAGTCTCACCATGCATTGAAAACTGCTCATTAAATATTACCTTGTCAAATGCAGGTATTGCAAAGGAGTATTACTGTATTCTAATTAGTACTGAAATCTTACATTAAAAAAGCCAACCCAGATGCCTCACACTGGATGAGTGGATTCAAAACCTATGATATACATATACAATGGAGTTCTAGTCTGCTATTACAGAGAATGATATCATGGCATTTGCAGCCAAATGGAAGGGGTTTGAAAAACTTATGCTGAATCAAATATCACAAACTAGAACTAATAGTTCTCTCATATGTGGAGTCTAGAATATGAAATAAGACAGATGTGAAAGTTAGCTAAGCTCAATAATAAACTCAACACAAGTGAATTTTTACATTAGCAGGGGGAACCATAACTATGAAGCTGGGAGGGATTAGGGGGTTATCACTGTAGTTGGAGGGTTAGAGTAAGGGGATTCTCAATGCAGCTGGGAACCCTTGACTCCCATGAGAAGCCCAAGTAACATGGGGGTAAAGTAGGGGAAACATGGGAACAGGAAGTGGTCAATGTGGGGAGATCATGGATTAGAATCTGCCTTAACTTAATTTGTCAATATTCATATATTCATTAATGTGTAACAATGATTCCCTCCAATATGTAAGACTATGTTGAATAAAAAAAAGCTTAAATTGAGCCAAATATTTAAGATATTCATACTAACATTTAAATATGTTAAACATTTGTGTCATTAACTGTATTATTCATTTTTATCTCAACAGAAATGGTAAAGCATCTGTATCTCTCTTTTCAACTCTCTTTTCAATTAATTTTAATTTCTCATTTTCTTCATCTAAAGATTATGTACATTTGTTCTAAAATAATTTTCTTCTATCTACCTGACAATGTGAATTTGGGGGCTCTATTATGCTATAAGAAATGTGTAGCTTCCATTGCAATGTTTCTCTATAAAGTTTTCTTTGCAGAAGGTAAATACCTAACCATGAATTGTGAGTGTGAAGTGGGGTGGAGTCCTTGTCCTAATATTTTTTGAGTTTAAATGTGAATGCACTCTGGTGACAGTTGTAAAAGTATAAACAACTTTATGCAATGTCAGTATGAAGAGGTAGCCAGCCTCAGCTTTTGTCTGTGCAGTGTGATCAAAAGGAATTTCGGGTGATGGAAGTTTGTCTTCTATTATGTCAGATTAATTCCCTGTCTCCCTAGAATATTATCATTTTTTGGTACCAAGAATTGACCCAGGGGTGCTTAACAACTGAGCAACATCCCCAGTACATTTCATTTGTTATTTTGAGGCAGGATCCCACTAAGATGATTAGGACCTTAGTCCTTCATCTATCAAACAATTTTTAAGCAATAGCTTTTGTTTACCACTTAATATGTATCAGACCTTGAGTCCTATGCTGGGGATGAAGATTGCTGCTTATAGGAAAGTCAAAAGTGTTAGAGAATTAGATATTAAAATAAATCATTGTAATTAAATTTAAAAAGTACTTTTCTAATTGTTCCCCTGCTGATTTATGGTTTTTGCTTTCCATGAGTTTATTTATCCATGCAATTGGAAAAGAGAATTTCCAGATATAAGCAATTAATTAATTTAATTTTATTTATTTCTTTAAGACAGTGAGAGAGGGAGAGAATCAATTTTATTTAGTTTTTCATGTGGCTTTCATTGCTTGGACACTTCATTGTGTACATGGTGCTTGGGTTTGAACCCATGTCCTTGCACATGCCAGGCAAGCACTGTAACTGCTGAGCCACCACACCAGACCCTTTTCATTAACTGTGGTTAGAGCACATCTTCTACCTGTGAAATTGTGAAAAAGGAAAAAGAAATTCATGCTACTTTTGCTATTGCACCTCAAACTGTAGAAGTTAGAGCTATAATGTATGATGTGCTAAGCTATAAAAGACATTAAATTTCTGGGTAGAAGATATGAACATAAAATGTGTTTCAGTCAATGACAACATGTTGAGCCAGAAAGCGTTGAGCCTATATGAAGAAAGATAGCATCTTGACTATCTTTTTGTTCATGATACATGTACTTGTTTTTTTCCCCACATTTTATTGGTGCATTATAGTTCTACATAACATGTACTTTCTTTAGCTAGGGAGAAAAGAGCAGGACCTCCTTCCAGCTCTGAGACTCTTGGTTGCACCTGTGAAAAATGACTAAATCAAACACTCCTCCATGTTTTAAAGACTGCTGATGTACAGTCCAATAGAAAACAAAAGCCTTTGGAGAAGTATAAATGAAAAATCACACCTGCTTAAAATGTGCAACATGAGCCAGAAGTGGCATGCATGCCTGTAATCCAAGTGACTCAAGAGAGTGAGGCAGGAGGATCACAAGTTCCAGACCAGCAGGTAAACTTAGGGAGAACCTGTGTTATGTTAGATGACTGTCAATAATGATAGCCATATCTAGATGTAAATACAAATTCCTCTTTGAAACAGCACAACCTTTTAGAGGCATGCCCCACCTCCCAACAGCATTGGTAGAATTCCTTTCTGACTACCTCACCACACCTGAGTCTACACATATCCAGTGCAACTTCAGTAAATAACCCTTTTGCCTCAATTTTAAATCCCTTGCCCAAGCCCTGTTCTTGCTAGAGAGCTGGGAGAGCTAATAAATTTGCTCACTTTTCTCTCAGGTCCCGGGAGCAGCCAACTTGTTACCTCGCCTAATAAAATCTCTTATCTCAATTACCAGGACTCTCTACTGCAAGAGCATGTCCAACACCTTGTCTCAAAAGAAAAAAAAAAGAACTGGAGGTGTGTAGTTCTGTGGTAAAGAGATCCTGGGTTTAACATTTCATTTTTACATTTAATTTTTTTGTTTAATTTATTCAGAAATTTATTTGTTGAACAATCAAGCAAGTGTGTAATTAAATTATATATATATATATATATGTATATATATATATATAAATATAAATTCTGGAAATTACATTTACCTCCAAGAGCCCTCCAAATTACCCACCCTTATCCTTCCCCACCTCCTGACCAATACATCTCTACAAATACTTTGTATGACATTACACCTTATCCAGATTTAAAACACGATAATAGACCTCCTTTGAAGGTGAAATATGATAAATTTTGGAATGCATGAAGCTGTCAAATTGTTGTCACAATCCAGATAACAGACACTTAGACCACCCCTCCAAATTTCCTCATGTCTCTTATTAATCTCTCTGTCCACTATCTTCCCAAGGGAATCAGTCAACATAGATTAGTTTGCATTTTCTATAACTTTACATAAATGGAAAAAATTATATGTAGACTCTTCTGCCTCTGCTAGAATAATTATTCTGAAGTCCATCCATGTTGTTAACCATCAAAAATTCATTCTTTTTTGGGAATGACTAATATTTTGTTGTGTGGATATAACATAGTTGATTTATCCATTCACCTATTCATGGACACTTCAGTCATTTCTATTTTTAAGCTGCTATGAACAACCTTGCCTAGATTTTTGTGTTTATATGTTTTCTAATTTCTTTGCAAAAAATGTACAGGAGTTCATAGTGACTCAGGAGGCTGAGGCAGGAGGATCCACAGTTCAAAGCCAGCCTCTGCAATTTAGCGAGGCCCTAAGCAACTTAGCAAGATCCTGTCTCAAAATAAGGAAAAATAAATAAATAAAAATTAAAAATGGGGGATGGAGAAGTTTTTCCCTACCACCTCTTAAAAAATGGGCTGAGGATGTGACTCAGTGGTTAAGCACATGGAGGTTCAATCCCCAGTACTAAAAAAGAAAAAAAAACAATAATGTCCAGCAGTCTATTTTCCTCCTGATAGGTGTACCTTTAACTTTTTAGGAAACTGCCAAACTGTTTACCAAGCACTTATACTACCAGTATGTGAGAATTCTTGTTGTTGCATATCCTTGTCAACACTTAATGTGGGAATAGGCATGTAGATGTATCTCATTGTGCTTTTAGTTTACATTTTCCTTGTAAATAATACTATTAAGTTTCTCTTCATTTGCTTATTGGGCATTCCTATATCTTTTGTTGTGAAGGGTCTCTTCAAATGTACCCTTTGTTAATACCCTCAGATTTTGTCTCTTAAAAGACTCCAAAATAAGTTTTCTTCAGGATGAAAAATGGATGCATGTTTGTGAGAATGCAAACACATCATTCACTTGGCTACATCTATACCTGTTTATTCTTGAAAAGTGGCTTCTCATCATACCAGTCTATCCATGTAAACTTTAGATAGTCTAAGATTATACTTACATTTCTCTTGTGTATATTTTTTTGGTAAGAATAGATCTATAGGCCTGGAGAAGTGGCTCAGTGGTTATGGTGCTTGCCTGGCATGCATGGGGACATGGGTTCAAACTCCAGCACCATGTACACAACATTGGAGCAACAAAAACCAGATAAAAAATAATGTTGACTCTCTCTTTCTGTCTCTCTCTTTGTCCCTTGCTTAAAATATATATATATATATATATATATATATATATATATATATATATATATGTATAATAAAACCATTTGATCTTTAACTTCTCTAGGGAATATACAGAATTTTTAGGTAACAAGGGTATATGTGCAAGGGTAAAATACAACCACTTAGAGTGTAAGTGAATTATACATCGTATGGGTATATAATTCCCATATAATCCTATGGGAATTTTAAGGAAATGTTTTATAGGCATGACATTGATTTCAAGAAAGGGAAATGAGGCTGTTCAATGAACATCATTTACAATAAATAACTGAAAGTTTCCTTTCTTTCTTTACCAGTTTTTTTTTAAAGAATAATTTGTACCAAAGTTGGAATGTTAGTTTTCTAATTACAGGTTGACAAGATAGTGCATATTTCTCTGACTACATTGAATTAGAGAATTTATGATTTAGTGTGTTTTTGAAAAATGGTGTAATCCCAATAGAAAATACATTATTTATTTTATGTAATTTTAGATCATATTGATGCAGGGTTTTTGAGATGAGGCCAGATTCTCTGCTCACACTGGCAAATGGAGTTTGGTCTGAATACAGATCCCAGCAGCCAAGGTAGCCCTTTTCTAAGTGTTTGAAGCTATTCTCAGTTAAAACTATGAATTTGGGCTGGCTGCAGGTTTCTGCAGCTGAAATAGTGTTAGTAGCTCCCCAGCTAAGAGCTGGGATTTTCACTTCTAAAGTCAAGTGGTGCATTGTAGCTCTTGGTTTGGAAATTCATACCAGGAACTCAGCACCAATCTTCTAGGTTCTTGTCTCATGAATTTGAAGAATAAAATCCCTGGACACACAAAGAAGGGAAGAGTAAAGGAGTAGAATTTCTTTAAGAAAGGAGAGCAGAGACTCCACAAGACAGAGGGGTACCTGGAAGCAGGATGCCTTCAAAAATAGGTTTGGCAAGGGATTATACTGATTTGGGTATGAGCCTTGATTAAGATGCATGTAAAGCAGGTACTGAGAAAAGCACAAACATTATTGGTTGAAATCTATGTAAAACAGGTGGCAAAATCTTTCTAGTTCCCACCAGCATCTACCCCCACTTCTTAGTTTTCCCTCTCCTGGGACAAAGGAATTACCTTCACCGGTGAGCCTCATGGTCTTTTTGCATATGAGGGCCCAGAGCACACCCATTAAAGCTCTCAACTGGCTAGCTTCTAGTTGTGGTTGAATGGGGCCCATGCTCCTGACTATCTAGCAATTTTACTATTTCTCCTAAACTGTGTCAATATTACATGACATTTCCCTAGAAGCGAACAAATTCATGTTCAAATTTCTGTTTGAATAGAAAAAAATATCTTTAACAAAAAGAGCATCCGCTTATATCTGTCAGTGATCCATTTTTCCTTTATTAAAAAAATACTTATCTAGTGTTTTATTCATCTGGAAAGACAAATAGCCATGTATTTGATTTCATGCATTCATCCTTTTAATAAAACCAATGCTCATATCAAAATCTTGGGAAAGTCACATTTCATATGCCATTGTCTGAGTAAAACTAAATGGAAGTGTGTGCTTTTGGATGTGAATTTCCTAATTACTGCCCTAAAATCATGGAACATAAACAGGAGACCTTCAGAGAAATTCAAAACAAATGCTTTCCTTCTAATGTCTTCAAATAAAATTAGAACCAGTGGGGTAAAATTTGGGGTAATTCCATGAGGAGGTTTTACCCTCACTACTCCCTTTTTCCTGATTCCACTTTTCTTAAGAGATTTCCTAAGGGAAATCTTCAGTGCCATAGCTTTCAAAATGAGGTCCCAGCATCAGCAGCTTGGGCCACTCTGGAGACTCATTTGAAATGCAAATTCTCTAGGTTAGTTCCTTAATTACTGCTTCTGATACTGATACTAGGGGGCAGGGTGGGGAGGAGCACAGCAATCTAACAAGTTTTCTGGATGAGTCTGAAGCCAGCATATTTGAGAACCTCTGAAAGGGTAATGGTGGAAGTTGTTACTACAAACCTACATAAAATTCATTTCTTACAGCTTTAAGTTGACAGGTTCATTATCAGGCTGCTGTGGCAACAGCTGCACAGTACGATTGACTAATGAAACATTGTGCAATGAAGAAGCACAAATATTAACCCATCCCCAAATTCAAATCCCAAAGATTTGTATTGGGCAGAGTGGATTTTTATTTCAGCATCACCGCATGGAGAAATATGGTTTGATAAGGTTTTATGTTTTAATAAGTCGAAACCATGCCAATTTTTTAAAAGTTCATTTTGTGGACTTATGTAAGTTTTTTTAAATAGAAAAGTTCAGTTTTTCTTAAAGACATTCATCAAAGAAATCATAAATACTCTCAGCAGTGTCTTATAACCCTGAAGAGTTAACTTTTGATTGGATTTTTCTAACACATACTACTAGCTTTATTTGCCTATAATGTGTTTTTTAAAAGCACAGTGCTGGGCACCTTGTGGTTCTTAAATAAGCATTAAAATTTTAAGCCATTATTTGGCAATTTATGTGTCATAAATAGTTATTATTACAAATAAATCCATATTTTATGTTTTCTCTCTAGTACATAGTCTAGGTTCCAGCACTTTCTGTATTCAAAGAATTAAATTCATATTAATGAGACAGTTTTAGGAGAGACAGTAAAATGGCTAGGTAATCAAGACCACAGGCCCCGCTCAAACACTCCTAGAAGCTGGCCAGTATAGACATTAATGGGTATCCTCAGGGTCTTCATATGCAAATGACCATAAGGCTCACCTGTTCCAGCAACAACCATTTGTCCCAGACAGGGGGTGGGTTGGATGGATACGGGGTGGGGACTAAGAAGTGAGGGTGGACACAGATGGAATCTTGGAAAGAATTGCTACCTGTTTTGCATAGATTTTTTTTAAAAGACAGGGACAGTGAGAGAGAGAAACAATTTTTATTGAGCTTTTCATGTGGCTTTCATTGCTCCAATGATCTCCTTGTTTATGTGGTGCGGGGATTTGCACTTAGTTACTTGCACTTGCCAGACAAGGGCCTTAACCACTGAGCCACTGCTCCAGCCCCTGTTTTGCATAGATTTTAATCAATGACTTTGTTGCTTAATTTTAATTCTTATTATGCATAAGTTTCAAACAATGATGTAGATGCATTTCTTCAGCACTCACTTATTTCATTACATTTTGTGCAACCTAAAATTATAGCTTTAAACTATTTTAGACATGCTTTCTCCAGAACTTGTAAGAATCAACAGGAGCAGAATTTTAAGGTAAAGAAGTGCAAAATAAGCACAGAATCCAAAAAGGACAGAATTCTAACTTTGCAAAACTCCTAATTATTAGCATTGGAGGAGGGGTGGTATGTGCACAAAAAGTGGAATTTTATGGAATGTTTCTTCATGCTTCTGAACTTTTTCTCTGAACTTTGTTTCTTCTCAGAGATGGAATTTTGTGAAACCCCTCACACTCTGTGCTCTGGCTAACAGACAGACATGCAGCATGTTTCTCAGCCTGGCTACCAGTTAGAGATGGGATCTGAGGTGGACATGAAGACTGAAGATGTGGCCTCACCTGATCTAGCACTTTGAATGCAGATAAGATGAATGAAATCAGAACATAGTTCCTGTTTGCCCAAGAGGCCAAACTGTGCATTGTCCTTGACTGACACTGAACATGAAGAGAAGTCTAATGGGGAAAATAGTAATAAAATTACTTGCATTGTTTAAGTAAAATACGGAGAGAGTAGTTTTTGCCCTTTGGTTGGTTTTCCTTTCATATATCTGCCCATCTGTGTTTTAACTTGTAGAGTCCCATGGACAAAGTTATACCTAAGTATTTGGAAAATAGACACATTAATTTACAATGATAGACATAATGCTTTTCATTTTGGGGGAATCCCCAATGGAAATAATCTCATGCACTCAACCATATTGTACATGTCTTTTCTATTGCTTTCATCTTTATTTTCCAGTACAGGACTAGTGGAATTTATTACAGATAGTACTAATTTAATGTGTTTTGACTTTATATCAATGTATGAGTGAGTGGAACAGCTATATAGCAAGCATATTCTGTGTGTTTCTTATTTTGATTCAGATTAACCTGTCAAATGTACAGATCAATTCAAATTACTCAAGTTAAACTGAAATGATTTAAAAAATAGAAGATAAATAAACATCAACCATTTTTCCAGGAAATAAGCACAAGCCACTGCATCACTACATTACAATTATATATTGTTTTGTTACAACTTTTAGAAAAAGAAAAGCTTTATCCTTTTGATTTGTTAAGAAGGGGTTAACTGATTTCTGCTACTAAGATAAAGCAAGGTACATTCCCAGCAGTTATAATGTCACTGCATGTACTATATCCATATATATATATATATACATATATATATATATATATATATAATATTCTTCATAGGTACAAGAATTATGTTACTGTATTTGGGTTTTGTGGGGTTTTTTGCTGTCACAATACAGATGTTTATTAATGATTAAATGCCAGAGAAGTTTTAATAGTCACAAATCTTTGAACTCTGTGGTTGTTATCCATTGTTTGATCAATTTCTATCCCTCAGTACTATCCATGAAGATTCTATGAATCATAGCAGTTGTTACCCATCAATATCAGCTGTAATTTGGATGTCATATATAACCCATATGTGTGTGTTACCAGAGCATGTCCCACAAACTTGTACCATCCTGCATAGAGGAACTACAGAGACAATGGATGAGAGCATTTGTCATCAGGTGACTATAACTACTTGGAACTATGTGTCTGTACCTAAACTAGCTGTTTTGCTGACAACATGGTGTGAATACCAGCTGCTTTAAAACAGATCCATGTACTAAAATTGAATTTTTCCTTTAACTTTTGATCCCAGAAAAGCGAATCAGGCTTATACTTGAGATTTCCCTGTTGGTGTGACCTGGGCAAAGCTGCACAGAATTTGGGGAGTGGCTTTTTGATGAGCCATCCATCTCAATAATTTGGAGGGAGGGGAGAGAATCCTGAGGCGTTGGTGTTGCTGGGGGACATGTCTATGAGTTGGTGTGACATGGTTTAGCATTAATTGTCAGCTGTCAGTTCTAGAATGCCTCTTGAGGGCCTTTCCAGTAGAGCTCTCTTGGGAGGAAGGGAGGAAAGTCAGGAAAACATGCAATCCCCTTTGGGGGAGGGAAAGCACTTCGAGATTTGTGAGCTTCTCTGGGACAGGTGTTTACCTCAAATGTAACATCAATTAAAGGGAGGGCTGCAGTGAGAAAAAGCCAGGATCAGGGGTAGAAGAGAAAGGCAAGGTAGCACCAGGAAGCCTGGGCATGACACAGAAACATCTGTTTTTACCAGCTAAAGAGACCAAGCATCCCCAGCGAAGGGGCTGGCAATGTATTTGGAATTGCCATCCTGACCTGAGCATCAGGTGGAACTCCTCCTTACCCTCAGATCTTTATCCTCAACTCTTCTTAATGTTTCCTGTGACACCTCAGATCAACCCTACCCTGTTGATCCCCTGTCAGGCACCTTATGAAAGGAAAAACATCTATGGAAAGATGTAGCTGATGCCACTTTTGGTAGCTGATGCCACTTTTGGCCTCCTTCTCCTTGGCCACATGGAGCAATAGGTGGTCTTGCTCCTGAGTGTGAGGGTTATCCGCTCCTTCCTCTTCATCATGGGGAGGCACAGTGGGCTCTTTAGAGGAACCTGGAAGATAGAAACAATGTTAACTCCTTATGTTTCTAGACTTTATATTTTGCACAGCATGTATTTGGGATTTTTTAGGAACAATATAAGACCCAGAAGAAAGTGTGTGTGGGGGGGTGATATTGAACAAATTGTATTGCTGTATTATGTGCATCTAGGAATACGTGACAACTAATCCCAACATTATGTAAAACTATAATGCACTAATAAAAACAAATTTAAAAAATTGATTCTCCCTTTCTATTTCACTTTCTTTCCCCCACCTCAAAAAATAATTTGTGGTGTTATTTATGACCTATGGTAAGATTTCAGCAATATGGATTCCACAAATTTTCAACCAATGATCATCAGACCTGGCCTGCTTTTAAACTTTCCATAAATTCTTGCAGAAGAAATTTGAATTGAGATAAGAGTGTAAATGATTTTTCCAAAAGCATGTGCATTTGAGGATATAAGTTTTTTTCAATGAATTTTACTTGGTGCTTGAAGGTAAATGCTGTTTATTTACCATTGATATCATCCATTCATGGAAGCATCACTAGCAGGACATCTTTTTCATTAACTTGAATTCATGGATCTTTTATGATCTTGTGAATTCTTATACGGATAGAAATGCTACAGTTGTTTAGACCTCTGGTCATCTAACACAACCTGCCTGACAAGTGATTCAACAGGCACTTCTCAGAAGAACTTGACAGCCCTACATGAGTAACATTCTCAGTGACTAGGATATCCCTCAATAGTTACTTCTGACTATCCATTGAGCTGAAGGGAATACTACATTGGCAGCTAAATTTATTTATTTATTTATTTATTTTTAAAATATGTAATGATTCATGAATTTACGTGTCATCCTTGCGCAGGGGCCATGCTAATCTCTGTATCATTCTAATTTTAGTATATGTGCTGCCAAAGTGGGCACAGCAGCTAAATTTAAAGAATCAATTTCTAAGAATTTGTTTTTTACATACAGCCTGAATGAAAAAGTTCTATAAAATGTGAAAATGAAACTCTTTATCAAGAAGGAAAATTAAAAGAATTTGGTAGAATATAATTTGCAAGCTTTAGTAAAGTATTATAAAGAAATTATAATTATAGTCTTGATGATAATGATATAATTTTCAAGCAATATTGATTGAGCATCTACTCTGCCAACCAAGCTTTATATTGGGTATTAGAGGTATATGAAAGTTGAATAATGTACACTCTCTGGCCGCAAGGAATTTATAATCTAATGGAAGAGACCGATGCCCTATTTGTTAGGATGGTTTATTACAAGTACAGAAACAAACTTGAGCTAGCTTAATCAAGGAACAAATTTATAAGGACATGCAAATGCTCCTTGGGATTCAGAGCAAGAGTATAGCTAGACCGGGAGAAGGGAATAGATCAGAAAAATTGCTAAAATATTCCCTGTGTTTTGAACCTATTTCCTTCATCTGTCTCTGCAGATTGACTTTCTCCACATTTTCATCCATAGGATGAGAATAAAACCTCATACATTTCCCTAGTTTATATTTCTTCCGTTCAGAAAAGAAGCTAAGATGACCTGGACATTTTTTAGTGTCATTACTAAATTCCAAAGAGATAGAATCATTTCTGCAGCTGGACTCAGATGTTTATCACTATTCTCTTCAACCCCAAACAGGTACTAGGGTCAAAAATACAGGTATTACTTCCTGAGAATCCATCCATTTGATTCTTGAAGTCATTCCCAGTGCAGACCAGTTAATGTCAATTGGGCACATATACTGAAGGAGCCCTCAGAGGGACAAAGAAATATTAATTTTAATGAAGTTTAGTTAGTATAATGATACAGATACAGTTAGTCTGATATGATAATTAAAGTGAAAATGGTTAGTGTCATCTAAATAAACAGTGTTCTCTAGTGAGTGTTTAAGAATACCTATAGTGTAATAATGATCTAGGATTACATCCTAGTTCTGAAATTTTCTGCTGCTGTTTGTTGGGTAGGTAACCAAAACTCTCCAAGTCTCAGTTTCCTGGTCTAAGAACAATTGGAGGCATTACCTATTTCAAAGTTTTGGGCCAGGTGTGGTGGTGCATGTCTATAATACCAGTGTCTCTCAGGCGGCTGAGGCAGGAGAATCACAAACTCAAAGCCACCCTCAGCAACTTAGGCCCTGAGCAACTAAGTGAGACCCTGTCTCAAAATAAGTAAAAAGGGCTGGGGATGTGGCTCAGTGATTAAGTACCCCTGAATTTAATCCCCACTACCAAAAAAAGAAATAAAAATTCTGGAGTTTTTTTTTTTTTTGTGAACATTAAGTGAGAAAATGGAGATATAGCACTTCATGATGTATCTATTATATTTAAATTTTCAATAAATGTCAACTATGATTTTAGCACTGTTCACTGATTATGCACATATTATTGGATAGGTGCTATCTGGTGACATTTCTGTTATAAAGGACTAGAGGGATATGCACTGTAGCTTCTGAAACATCTGGTGTCCTAGGGAACTCTCGAGCCTAGCAGAATTAATCCTACTTTCTGCTTATTTCAAATGAGGTTAAAATCCTGTATTTTTCTTGTGTAAACAATATATTAAAACAATCTATCATTTCAAGAGCCAGCAATCTTGTTCTGAAGGGACTGTGAGAGAAAATGCACTAAAGCACTTCATACCCAGGTGAGGATTAACTCCTGCTATTCTAATTCCTATTGTCATTGTAGTAGACCTTAAAGTAGATCTGGGATTTCAACTATTCAGAAGCCCTGCTGATTTCCATGACTGTTGGGCAGCTGTGCTCCCTGTGAACTGCTCAGGAACTTTACAAGTAAGGGAACATGGAATACAATCCTATCACAGTGGAGAAAACCATCAGTACTGCTCCCTGTTGTTTCTCTACTGCAGGCCACAGAGTCCTGGTAATACAACTTGTGCTTCCAATAAACAACATAACATCACAGCCATACATAACATGCTCTCAGACCTTGAATTGCTTCAAGGGAACAGCTGGAGTTGTGAAAAAATGGCTAAACTAACTCTTGGGTATTTTGGATGATGCGAATGAGGAGTTATTTCTTCTGATATTTGACCATGTGAGGCCATTCATGTACATATGGTGGAGGAAACTGGCTTGTTTGTTTTACTCTTCTTTCCTTTGCTTTTTGTTTTCCCCTGGTCATGTAAGTTATACCGGACACTTCCATAGCAGTGATAACAGTGCCTTTGGAAACATCTGAATGTCAAAGGAAGTGTTGAAACAATACAATGACTTGACAGTAGCTTTGGCAGGAGCCCTGCCATATAACTGACATCCTAATGGCTCTGTTAGACCCATTAGGCATGTATGAGACAGTGCAGTTGACTCTGTAACAGCTCTTTTGGAGATGTTACACAATCAGAGGAAGTGCATAAGTCATTGGGATTACTTTACGTATGAGTGAGACACTTCTATGTTGACTCTTTACTCTTATAGTTGAAAAGCCCTTTGATGACATTGAACTTCTAGCCTTTATCAAGGTAGATATAACAAAGTCATATTTTTTCAATAGAAAATTTTAACTAGTATGTTTAGTATTAAAGTATTTTCAGCTGATGGCTTACAAATTAGAACAATAAAAATAGGTTTAAAGTGGAAAAAAGAAATATCTGCCTCTCTCTTTACCTCAAATATCACTCTTCAGAGGTCAATAGCATTAATAGTGTATTATGTATTGTTACCAAATTTATCTGTGCATGTACAAATGGGATCACATAGTACAGAATATCCAATATTTTCCAGTTCAGATATTTTGCATATTTTCCCATATTTGTAGTAGAGATCTGCCCATTATTTTTCATGTATGGAATTTTATTTCTATACGTACCATTTTTTTGGGTGGGGGATGATTACTGGAGATTGAACCCAGGAGCACTTTACTAGTGAGCTACATCCTCCATCCTTCATATTTTTTTAAAAATTTGATACAGGGTCTCACCAAACTACTGAAGGTCTTGCAAAATTGCCCAGACTGGCCTTGAACTTATACTCTTCTTGCCTCAGCCTCCTGAGTTGCTTGGATTATAGTCATGTACCTCTGTACCCCTCTGTATTTTTTTTAATTTAGCCATTCCCTGTTGATGCACATATAGTTTTCTAGCATAGTGCTGCATGTAATATCTTTGTACACTCTTTGCACACCTCTCAGATAATTTTTAGAACTATAAATGATAGGCTAAGGATATGTGATTATAATGTTTTTCATAGGTATTACTGAATCCCCCTTTACAAAAGTTCTACCAGTTTATTTTCCTACTAGTGCTATATGAAAAGTACCTGCTTTCCCATAGTCTTATCAACACTGGCAATGATGAAAAAGTTTTCTAATACTCAATCTGCAACATATAAACAAAATATTTAACTTACTCCTAAGAAAAATTCATATTATATTTATAATACAGTACCGTTTATCACCTATAATCTTGGCAGTAATAGAATTTGATAATTTACTTTTTGAAAAAATATGTATAATGGTTATAGAAATGTGCACATTGCTTATAGGAATATAGGCACAATTTCTGAAAGAAAATTGAACAATATCTAGCCAAAAAAATCTCTTTTGACCTAGAAATTTTACTTATTAAAATTTACCCTAAAGATATTAAGTTAGCACTCAATGATATGTATGATGTTATTCACTGTGCATTGTTTGAGATATCAAAAAATCAGGGATATCAATCAAAATAGTAATCAATAGGAACCTGCTTGAATAATTTATGGTATATTCTTGCACTGGAATATTCCACAGCCTTAGAAAGAATGAGATAAACATGTTAGGAGGAAAGTGGGGAAGGCTCAAGTGGAATTGCACAGGAGTTTCAACTCCATTGACAGGCTATTTGTTTGTTTATAATACCTATTATGTAAGCTTGGTGATGGGGCATATAAGTGACTAAAATGTTGCTTTCCATACCCATTTATGGATTCTAAATTGTTTTTTAATTAATATAACAAAAAATGAGGCAACTCTACACATATTGAAGTGGAACAATTTTTTTTTTAAGTTTAATCATCACAGGATACACATTTTTTTTTAAAGAGAGAGGGACAGTGAGAGAGACAGAGAAAGAGAGAAATAACTTTATATAGTTTTTTACATGGTCTCTGTTGCTCTAACACTTAGTTGTGTATGTGGTTCTGGGGTTTGAACCTGGGTCCTCGAGCTTGCAGGCAAGCACTGAAACTGCTGAGCCACCGCTCCACCTCTGAAGTGAAACAATTTTTGAGAAGCATCATTAAATAAAAAAAGAAGGGTCTGAATCATTGTGTATAGGGTGAATTTTGTCTGTGACAGGGGAAAATAAATACATTTTACATTGTATCAATGTTCACAATGAATACATGAAAAAGAACCAGAAACAAAAATTTCAAATTAATATACCTACCATTTTATGAATAATATTCTGTGACATACTCTATTATTTTCTATCTAATGCTAATTATGATCCAATTAATTCATTTTGTAGCTCACCAATATGTTACATCCCCCACTTTTTTTAAAAAAGAGAGAATCATCTTTATTTTTTCATTCTGACCTTTGTTTCTACATTACTTAGTTTTGTATGTGGTGCTGGAGTTCAAACCTGGGTCCTTGCACTTGCCATGCATGTTCCAACCACTGAGCCACCACTCCAGCCCCAAAACCTGTATTTTAAAAGCCATGCTGTCAACATATTACACTTAATGTGTAATTTTTAATGGAGCTGTATGCACACTTGCTTTTGTATTCACGGAATTTTTCTGGAAGTATTCACAATAAATGAATAATTTTAGTTGCTTTTATGGAGAGAAATAAGGTGGGAGAGAGGGAGATAGAAGTTGGAGGAAGCTTTTTTAAGCCTGTGTGGGGCCCTTTGAACTTAGTATCATATTCATTTTTAATTTAACAAAGCTTTTTTAATAAGTAAAATGAAAATTATGTGACAGAAGAATGAATACAATTCACGTGATTTGTGGACAAGTTTTGTTTTTGTTTGTTTTTTCTTTTTTTATCAGGGATTGAATTCCAGAGTGCTTAACCACATCTGCAGGCCATTTTAGTTTTTATTTTAAGACAGGGTCTTGCATAGTTGCTTATAGCCTCACTGACTTGCTGAGGCTGGCTTCAAACCTGACATCTTCATGGCTCAGTCTCAAAAGCATCCAATTTTAGATCAGTCTTTAAATAGCCAATATATGCTGCTTACAGAGTGTTTCCAAATGTTTTCAGATGAATTTAAGAAACAAGACTTCTCAGGAAAAAAAGGAAAAAAGAGTACAGGGTTATAAAATGCTGTCTTTA
Organism: Aplodontia rufa; assembly: GCA_004027875.1. NCBI lineage: Eukaryota > Metazoa > Chordata > Mammalia > Rodentia > Aplodontiidae > Aplodontia > Aplodontia rufa. Next base: position 39,565 of record PVKS010016166.1, read on the forward strand.
TGGTAATTCCCATCTTTAGCTCTTGATTTATTTCTTTAGCATAGCTGTGTGTGTGTGTGTGTATGTGTGTGTGTGTGTATGTGTGTGTGTTTGTGTGTAAGAGAAAGGGGAGATCTTTTTGAAAATAAATTGGGTAACAAATCTACTACATACTAATATTAGGTCATATTTTCTTCTTTCCTATGAAGTAACGTGCTCATTATGATTCCCCTCATGGAATTAAAAGGACATATGTAGAAGGAACACACTCATTTATTGAAAAACCTGTGTCTAGAGATCAAGTTTCTGTCTGTCAGAGGAAGCAAGGCATGGAAGTATTGATATCCTGCAGATGAGCAGTTGTGAGATTCTAAATTGTCTGCCAAAATTTACAGTTGTGAAACAAAAAGCAGCAAATTCCAAACTTTTCATGCAATATGTACCATACCATTATCCTTTGAAACCAGAAAATAAATAAATAAATGAATAAAACATGCATTTGTAATTTTACAATTCTAGCAGTATTCACATAATTGCGTTTCCATGAAAAATGATTATTATACTAAGTGATTGATTTTATTTTTTTGATTGATTTTAAATAACATTTCCTTACCAAAGTTCATAGTTTAATTTTTTTCAATGTTACTATCATAGAAAATTTCCTTAAATCCACTTTGTATGTTTTGTTGATTCTGATTGCAAGACTAGTTTTTCTTGACACAACTTAACCTTTCATTGTTCTTTGACAAGTTTATATCTGCTGAAATAATTCTTCTGAAGCTAGAGAGATTCTGTGGCCTACACAAGAATTCCATATAATTATTTAATCTTTTTATCATGAGAAAATTGACAGCCTTGTGAAATAATCTAAAAATTTTTATCACATTTTTGTTTTCTAAAAATTCATTGCTCCTTTTTAGTTGTATATGACAATAGGATTCATTTTGACATAATTATAAAAACATGGAATGCAATTAGTTCCAATTCAGGCCTCAATACTTCCCCTTCCCCTCCTCTCCTCCCTGGCCCTTTTTCTCCTTCCTATACTCTACTTATCTTTCTTTTTTTTTAAAGAGAGAGGGACAATGAGAGGAAGAGAGAAAGAGAGAAACAACTTTATTTAGTTTTTCACATGGCCTTTGTTACTTCAACACTTAGTTGTGTACGTGGTGCTGGAGTTTTAACCCAGGTCCTTGTGCTTGCCAGGCAAGCACTGAAACTGCTGAGCCACCGCTCCAGCCCTCTACTGACCTTAGTTTTTTCTTAAGTCTATGTCTGTGGGTGTACATGATAGTGAAACTCACTGTGGTGTATTCATATACATACATAGAAAATTTAGGTCAGATTCATTTCAATGTTTTTCCCTGTCTCATCCATCTATCCTACTCTTCCTTCCCTTTTGTCTACTCCACTGATCTTTCTTCTATTCTTTTTTTAAATACCCTCACCTTATTTTGGATTAGCTTCCAAATATCAGATAAAACATTCTACCTTTGACTTTTTGAGCCTGACTTAATTCTCTTAGCATGATGTTTTCAAGTTCCATCCATTCCTCAGCAAATGCCATAATTTCATTCTTCTTTAGGGTCTTCAATCAAAAGCCAGTATCCATTTTCTACTACTACTCACTAATTTCACTCAAATTTTATTCAGAAGTTTTAAAAGTTTTTTTTTTTGTACCAGGAATTAAACCCAGGAGCACTTTACCACTGAGCCACAACCCAGCCCTTTTATTTATTTATTTGAACAGGGTCTTGATAAATTGCTGAGGGTCTAACTACCCTCAGCAGTTACTGAGGCTGATGTTGAACTTGTAATCCTCCTGCCTCAGTCACCTGAGTTAGGCATGTGTGCCATCATACCTGGTTTAATAGGAATCTTAAAGACAACTTGTCCAAAACCAAACTTCTGGTCTTCCCCACTACCTGAAACTTACTCCACTTGCAGACTTGTCTGTTTCAGCTGATAGAAACTCCATCACATCACTTGCTCAGGCCCAAAATTATGGAGTCATCCTGAAATCTCTTACTTTCATAACTTTATGTCCACTCTACCACCAAATTCTGGTCTCTCTCCCATGACCTCAAATGCTATGACCCTATCATCATATATCATCTATATTAATTCAATACCCCCCTAAGAAGTCTCTATGGTGCCAAGAGGCATTTTTAAAAATATATGTCTAATGTGCTGAAAATATTACAGTTCCTTGTTTCACTCAAAGTAGAATATTTACAGAGGCCAAAAATGCCCTATATAACCTAGCTCCTTTCTTATCCATCTGACCTCAACTCCTTCTACATTTTGCCTTGTTAACTGTTTCAATGAATTTGACATCTTTGTCAATCTTTCAGAAAAAAAAATACCCTTTTGGTCACACTTGTGACTTAGAGACTTTTCTCTAGGTGATTCCTGTTTGGAAATTTCTTCCCACAGATTTTTCATGTTTTCCTCTCACACTTCTTCAAGCCTTTGCTCAGATATCTCCTAAATAAGATGTATTCTGACACATACTGTATAGTATCAGCATGTGGATGCCCATCATTGAACTCCTAATACCTTTCACTACTCCACCTTTTCTTTTTTCCATAGTACATACGATTTACTATATAATTTTGTTTATTCATTTATTTGTGTATTTAGTTACATATTTATTTGTGGTACTGGGAATTGAACTCAAGAATACCTTACACTGAGCTACACAAGCACAGTTTTTAATTTTGTTTTGAGCCAGGGTCTTGCTAAGCTGCTAAGGCTGGCCTTGAACTTGTGATTCTTCTTCCTCAGTCTCCTGAGCAGCTGAGATTATAGGCTTGCACCACCATACCCAGTGGTTACTATATTATTTCCTTTATATTATGTATTTTATTTATTGCTTGTTTCCCTCTAACAAGATTGTTTTGAGGACTGGAGAGTCTTGTGTTTTTTAATTAAAGTAAATGAAGGTCCTATAGTAGTTTCTAGCACTTAGTGGGTGTTCAACAAATTCTTTTGAATGAATACAGAAATATAGAAATGTAATTCTTGGTATATAATTTTAACTCTGTCTTTATACAGAATCAAATGACTGGTTTTCTAATAGATTTGAGCTATTATTTCTCATACAATTGAGCCTTTAGTTATTTGTCTATATGTGTAAACCAGTTTGTTTTCTGAGTGACTTTGTCAATCAACTGAATAATGTCAGTAGTTTTGAAACCCCTGAGTTAATAGTTGAACAGTCAGATCATTTTATGGTTTCATAGATTTGTTTAGTTTCAGTTTATGATGACTATGGTGGCCTTTATAAGTAGAATTTTCAAGCTAATTTATGGATGGAGAAAGAGTTGCAATTGATGCGCCAAATCAATGCATAAACACATAACCATGTTCAATTAGAATTAGATCTCAAGTCAAATGGCTATTGTAGAGGAACTGTATAATCAGCATAGTTTAAAAGTAAGAAATAGTAAATACAAATTGATTGAGTGTCCATAAATAAATAAATAAGCACATGCATGTATCTTTTTGAGTAATTTATGAAAATAAGTAAGTGAATCAAAATTGTCAAATAATTTGATTTACTGAATACGTTTTTTAAATTGATATGCTGTTTGGCTAATTACCTGGTCTTTCCAGTGGAAACTACTGAGATTTTTATGAAGGCATAACCCTATATTATCAAATAATGCATCAATTAATTTTTACAAGCATTTCAATTAGAATTGATCAATAAGTCCAGTTAAGTTATGAAGAAATGTGAATCTATAGACAGTCACAGGTAAAGTAGGGCTAGGATAATAAAGTACAGAAGATGTTTTAAGTAAAAATTTACTTATCCCAGGTCATTTCAGAGTTTGATGAAATGTCTATTAAAGTTTCAAAAATAGTGGAAAATGAAAGTTCATCATTTCAGCCTAGCAGAAGTTATAAAACTATCAAGTCATGACATTTTTGCCAGTCTTCCCATAGTTATTTGGAATCAAAACAATGTCGTAGCTGATACCAAGATTCCTCAAGATGATCCAGAAAATAGAACATAATAAATGAAAAAGCACAAAAAAAGGAAAAGAAGGAAATATACAAATAAGCTCCCTGTATTAAGCTCTTCACATGTATTTTTATTTGACCTCCATGTATTTGCATAAATTATTTTAATCTTTGACCACTTGCATTTTATCCCCAGGACTATAGGATAACATTTCCCAATTTCAATAACTTGTGTTGGGAGCAGCATGGAGTTGGACATTAATTTTATCTTTTCCCCCAAGTGTAGTTTTGTCCCTAAGCTTTGTCATTTGTACATGAAATTAAATTTCCATTTTTTATCAACTTCAAGAACAACAAGGTCTGTTAAGATGTTTCTGTTTTACAAGCAGCTGCCTAAAGCTAAAGTCATGAGTCTGCTAAATTGGACAGGAATTTGAAACATTTTTAAGTCATATTCCCCCAAGAACCAAAATTTTATAAAAATAAATTAGCCCAAGGTGAATCTCAGCAGAGAACTGGTTTTCTTGGATAAAAATTTGCCTCCAACAAAGGTATTGGTCTTTACCCCCAAGAACTAAAAAGAACAAGTTGGACATATTTTCTTGAACCTTATACCTTGAGCCCATGAGACTTCAAGGAATACCTTGCTTTCCAACAAGTGGGTTTTCAGTTGCTGCAGAATGAATTAGTATAAATCAAATAGAAAGAAGGGCCCTTTCAAATCAACACTGCATTGGTAGTAAACTGGAAAATACTGACAAATTTTCCTTTTAGGCCTTGGCAAGGTTTAATTTAAACATCATTTTCTCCTGACAGTACGAGAGAGAAGAGAGTAATTTATTTCACAGTCCTGATACAGATGAGAACACTGCTGCTTTTTCTTTACCATCCTTGCTCTTTCCCTCTCTGTACCTTCCATTTTTTGATTTGCTCCAGAAAATCATTCTCTATTAATATGTTT